>CAIGRS010116788.1:0-19094 GCA_903798395.1 Fraxinus floribunda
GTGAAGTTTTTGTAATATTTTAATTTCATGGGACCCACACCATAAGAGATAAAATTTAAATTTCTGTAAAAAATTTGGTAGAAATTTCCTGTACTCAAAGATTAATTCTTATTGATATGGTCAATTTTTGATCAATCTCGAAAAACAACGCTGAGATTGTTTTTGGTCATCTAGAGAGTTTCCCAAGGTGTCCCCCTCGAGTTTAATTGTCGCACGTGACAATTTCGTGTCTCCTCGAATTTTTACGTTTATTTCTTTTTCTACCTTAAAAGACATAATTTAGTAACTCTACTTCCATTTCAAACTTATTCAACTTCGATGAGGTTGAATCCCACTAGAACTTTTTTTTTTCATATTCTAATATTACTTAAAACTCTAAAATGGATGAGATATCCGATCATCTAACCCTACTAGGAGTAGGGGTGGGCATGAGTTGGGTCGAGTCAGTTTTTGCTTTAACCCAAACTCAATTCAACATAATCAATTTAATCAAAATTTAATTCAATTCAACCTGTGTAAATGTTGAAATCCAATCCAATCGAGTTAGGTTTGGTTGGTTGGTTTGTGTTCGATGTGTCAACAAAAGTTAAAGTAATTCAATTTTCTATTATATTAATTTGGATATAGAAGATAAAATACTAAGTGGGTGTTTGGTCCCCATTTTTTAGAAAGAATTAGTTTTTGAATAGTAATTAATGGGAGAATGTGTGGTGGAAAAGTGATGAAAAGTTTTAGATTTGTGTGTTATATTATTTTATTTAGAGAATGTGGTTGAAAATGAGTAGAAAAATAAATGGGAAAAAAGAAGAAAGAATGGGGCTCAAACATCGGCTAAGTAAATAAATAAATAAAATTATCTATTATCTTATTCAATCATCATTAATCGAGCTTACAGAGAACAAATTGCATTTAACATAATATGGAAAACTTATACTACATTTAATGTGGGAATGACAGTAAGCCCTTTCTCTAAAATGTACCAAAGTAATTACAGTTACACTATCTACTCATACTTTTTAGGCATTTTATTTATTTATTTATTCATTTTTTTAAAGAGGCGAGTCGGATTGAACGATTTTATTCGATTTTTACGAATTAACCCATAACTTGACACAATCCAACAGACAACCCACCAAACTCGTGTAAAAATAACAAAAAAATCAACCCAAACAGGTTGGGTTGGTTCGGTTTGGGCGGGTTCAACCGGGTTTTACCAACCTCTAACTAGGAGTGTACCACCTACTCTATAAATACATGACCGCAATTCATTATGCAGATATGTTTTTCATTCAATTTATAGCCTTACGCTTATATTTTTCTCTTTTTCTAACTTAAGCATCGGAGGGGCCACAAGGACATGCCTCAACCGCTCAACGCCTTTGTTTCAAGTACCGAAGATTTCGTTCGTGATCATCCTCAATTGTTAAGCTCGAAAATCAACATGTGACGATTTTTGATAACATCAATTATGATGTCCTCCAGATGTAAATATGCGAACCTTAGCTGTATTCACAGCCCTTCTTTTCATAATGCAAAATTGAAATAGGGGTAATTGAACAGAACCGAGAATTATTGGGCATCTTTGTAAATAGAATCATATTTTTCAACCTTTTGTTTCAATTCAATTTGATATCGTACCATAATTATGTTTTAATAATTTCAACAATTACTTTCATTCATGTAAAGATTAAAACAATGCAACAAAGGTTTCATCTTACAAAATGACGAACATGATTCAAATTTAAAAACAAAAAACAATCTGTTTAGAGCGTTTTCAGTAGAGATTAAAATCAGATTAAAATTAAAAAAATTAGCTGTTATTGTTGACTTTTATTAGACGAGTGAGATCCAATAACGACTATATTTTCAATTTTAAATCTAGGAACATAACCTTATTTAACCCTTTTTTGATCCTCATTTTTTTTTCTAAAATACATATCTCCTTTTTCTTTTCAATAAAATAATTTTATGTGCAAATTCAATGTTTTTTAGGGTGTGTTTGGGCAGACTAGAAATTTTAATTCGGACCGTTGGTAATCAGAAAGTGGACCGTTGGGGCATTTTTTTGGAGACAAAATCTGACACCTTTGCAGTAGTCATACAACCCATTTACACGACCTTTCCGATTTTACCCCTTTTCTTGCAGTAGAGAATCTTCATAAAGTGCACATGTGATGAGGATGAAATGGTATTTTTCTCTTCAAATTGCCTACAATTAGTCAATGGTGAAAGAATGTGGGACCGCCGATGTGACCCAAAAATTGATTTTGGAGCTGGGNAGTAGAGAATCTTCATAAAGTGCACATGTGATGAGGATGAAATGGTATTTTTCTCTTCAAATTGCCTACAATTAGTCAATGGTGAAAGAATGTGGGACCGCCGATGTGACCCAAAAATTGATTTTGGAGCTGGGATAATCTCTCCCAGACACAGCCTTAATTCCATCAATTCAATGATTTATTATTACAAAATGCATTCTATACAAATAAAAAAATAAAATTTATAGTACCATTTCGCATTTTCGCGTTTTTTTTCCTTTCTTTTAATTTAAGTTACTCCACTTCTGACTCCGTGATTACCTCGAAAGTCGCTTTCTGGTTGTGTATTGACAATTAGAAAAAGCAGCACTTAATCATGGAGTGGGAAAACCAACCGCCACCGTAGGCTTTGCCGCCGGAACAGAATGGCGGTGGTGTAAACAATGGAGGGTTGGTGGTGAAGGTAATGACAGGTGAACAGGTAGAAGTTATTCGAAAACGAATTGCTGTATACGCCACCATTTGTAAACAACTCGTTGAGTTGATCAAATCCCTCGCTTCTCAATACGATCTCGAAGTTCCCTTCTCTCCTCAAAATTGACAGGTACATGAATACAAATATGCTATAAACGATGTGATTATATGAAATTCTCTGTTTTTTATGCTTAATATATAATCATACGTTGTGTTTTGTGGAATCTAAATTGAATTTCGGCAATGGATTAATGTTACGTTAGAATACGATGATACATGGTGAATTGGGGATCGAGGCTGTCGTTTCTGTGTAATTTTACCATTTTTTTGGTTTTTTTTAAAAACTATTTATTATAATTTTTCTTCTTTCTTTTCCCCATTTCATACTCTGTTTTCCCTTAGTTTGTGTTTGTTCATTGTCACCCATTAATGAAAACTTATCTGACAGTCTTTTGATGACGAAGACAAAATTCATTAATACACGGGGGTTTATATATCAGTTTAAGTTTTCCGATTTCTGATCAAGTGGTTTGATAGTGTTGAAGACAATTTAAATGAATACACGACCACTCCACTTTAACGTGTAAAAGCTTTTGATTGGAAAGTGTATACTGTCTGCAAGCGAGGAACCTGTTGAAAAGACACGGTTTAAGCCAACACACGTGATCCTCTTTGAAATCTTGAGCTTTAAACGAGATGGTTAATAATTTGAAATGTAAACGTACCAAGAACGATTTGAAGAAACCTCTTAATATTGTTTCTTTACATAGAGCCCAAGAAAATTACTAATTGCTCTATATAGTCAGGCGCGATATATTTTACTCAAAGGCTTCAATGTTGTACTTCGAGATTGCATAATCTGGTTTACATCTTGAATTGGTCCTTAAACGACCCATTGAGTTGAGAGGAGAAATGAATTACTGGAGCAAACAGATAATAGTTCGTTTTATGCCACAAAAATTTCGATAATTCCTATATACATTTGGGATCACTCATTGGGGGTCAGATTTTGGTTTCAGAGAAGTCACTACACCATCTTCAAAGATAGCTTATCATGAATAAACAGAGACCAGAATGCTTTATTACAATTTCTTCTGTTGCATGACGACTACATCCACAGAAATCTTCATCCAGTTGATGAACTTGATGGATTAACTCCAGTATCATGAAACCGTTTATATTTCTTTTTTATGCTTGCTCCTTTTACTCATTTTGTTGACTTATAATCCTTGAATTGTCTCGTTTTGTCTTCTCCAACGTTTTCTGCTCCAAATAGTTTATGTTCAATAAATAACGATGACACACTTCCAGTTGATCACATTTCTGGATTCTGTTTTTGATGATAACGAACATTTTCCTTCTGCGTCAGGAGTGAGATTAGGAAATCTATGTTGTCACCCCTTAGGAACATCTGGTGGCGATAAAATTTTTGACAGACAACGCTAGACGCCTACACCGGTTCAGCTTCAGATTCTTGAGCGTATATTCAATCAAGTGAATGGAACTCGAAGCAAGCAAAACATCACAGAAATATTTCCTCCGAATGATCAGATGGCTAAGTTTTTGAAACAAATGTTTATAATTGGTTTCAGAATAGGCGTGCTTGATCGGAAAGGAAGCAACGCTGAACCATCAAATGATGCTGAATCAGAAATGCAGACAGGGATTGAGTTTAAATCACGCAGGAAGTATGTCATTAAATCCAAGCAAGTATTCTTCTTCTAAATCACAATTTATTTATTTTTTTCTTTTTATTTTTGACCTACCATAACGTCTTTCCGTTCAATACACAGATTTAGCACTCCAAAATTTCAGATCACTGACCCTGATGCTTTCATGAAATCGTCCGTGGAAGCAAATTAAATATGAAGGGGAAAAAAAAAAAGGAAAGAAAATAAGCCTTTGGATTCAGTGTTGATTTCCATTTTTTGATCTATTTTTCTGATGGAAACAATCCTCCTCCCCATGCCATCAGGAGACTGCTTTGATTGCTAATATATCTGAATTATTCATCTTTAAAACGCACCGTGACTCGGCATGAGGCAAATTGCATAGCCCACGTCTTTGCTAGAAGTGTTGTTCGATTTTTGCTCAGTTGAAATGGGTTGGAGAGAGTCCCCGAATCTCATTTCGGTGTCTAATGATTGATATTAATTAAGAAATTGCTTCCAAAAAAAAATTAAATCGTGCCATTAAGGGCATATGAATATTCTTACATGTATGTTTATACATGCTATTGTTCGGGGCCAAATGCCTTTCTCAACATAAAAAGAATTCGCTGTTTGAGCCCCATTTTTTTGGTCCAAAATACATTTAAAAAAAGGGAATATGAAAAATATATTTTAAAAATAATGGAGACCAAACAAGGACGCATGTTGAGATAAACCATTTCGGTCATGTTTGATTGAAAAGAGGATTATACAGAGACTCAGACAAGAGAGCAAGTAGAGAGGCCACGCCATCATGTATTAAAGCTAAACAAAATGATAGACAAGTATATGAAATGTCCTCTTTTGGATCATGTTCGAGCCTGACTATCCAACGTACCAAATATGGAACGGGCAACTAAAATAAACGACACAGAGCAAAATGTAGGCATCAAAACAGCAAAATTCACATTCTCGATGTTTTGTTTCATCCTCAAATATCTTACATTAAAACAAAAGAACAAATTTGACAATCAAATAACAACTCATAAAAAGCCGTCATAACGTGTGCACATTCTACAATCTAAGCTGATAAACAAAAACAAAAGAATATTTGCAAATATTAAGAAATCGATAAATCACAGTGACACAGATGGAACACACTGACAATTGTCAAATTAAACAACCAAATTGCCTTACCTATACCAAGAACCCTCACACAAGAAGCTTCGAATGAGACAGAAACTAGTGAACAAATTATGGTGCTAGAACGCTTTCCAACTGTCTGAATCTTTCCTTGGAGTCTGAGCCTCATGTGATGTCTTAAATGGATCGTTTGATCCAAATGGATCTGAATCGTCAAAGGATGGGAAACCATGGCCATACTCGGAGTCTCTGGTACTGCTCATGGAATCAAATCTGGCAAATGAATCGCGCGGTGGGAAGAGTCCATACTCAGAGTCCGCTGTGCTACGGAATGAGTCAAATCTTGCAAGTGACTCTTGTGTACCAAAGTACCCTTGATCAATTTCGGAATCTCTTGTGCTTCGCATGGAATCAAATCTCGAAAAGGTTTCCCGTGATGCAAAAGGGCCACTGTCATGCGTGTTGAAGGAATCAAATCTGGAGAAGCTGTCAAATGAATGATCTTCTAAACCTTCACTGAAACTTCTTGGAGAGTTGCTAGAATTCAACATTGGGGTGCTTGGGACAGAATCTGCAAAAGTAAATGGGCTCTTCCTCTGGAAAATGTTATCTATGTGCGGAGAGCTGGCAAAATTCGAAATTGGGGTGCTTGGAACAGAATCAAAAAGAGGACCCTGCTTTGGAAACATGTTATCTATGTGTGGAGAGCTGGCAAAATTTGTAATGGGGGTACTAGGAACAGAATCAAAAACAGGGCCCTGTTTTGGGAACATTGAATCTGTGGCTGTCGTCCCAGTTTTAATTGGCGGTAGATCCCAGTTATCAGAACCAAATAAAGAACTTCCACTATGCCTCTTACCGTCTGAGTCCTGCATTACAGTGATTAAGAAATAAGATGAGAACAAACTCCCATGCATCTAAGGGAAAGGAAAGTTTTAAACTCGTGGATCAGAACAATGGAGTTTTATTTTGTTTTTGTGCAAATGGGCGTGGGTTAGAGTGAGAGCCAGCATATATGCTTCTAACGAAACCAAAAATTGAGTGTAAACAGTGAGAAAAGTTGTTTTAAACACAGGAAATGTACCTAGAATACAATCCATAATGAATGAAAATGCTAGTAAAATATTTGGCATGAACATTGAAGCGTCGTTCTCAGATACCTTGGTAGAGAGAGGATTGAAATCCCACGTCGCATCCATATCATAATGCATATCATAGGAACCCCATCCAGGTTCATCATAACCTTTGTCCCCAGAAAGTACGGATTCAGCACCTCCATATTCACTGCATTAGAAAATCCATTACATCAGATTTTTTTGACAAAAAAGCAGTGTATATATCTATACATAAAATGTATGACAGTTGGAACTACTAATCAAAGGTCTCAACCAGAATACTGGTCTACAAATGACGACACAGAAAAACCACCAAAAGAGGGAGAAAATAATCACACTACCTCTGGGTCTCGAACGCATGGGTTGAACCATTAACGTTAATGTCCTTTCTAGTTTGAGGATCTTGGAATTCCTTTGATGGACTCTTGACTGCATTACTTCCTGCAGGACTGTCTGGTGGACTTCTTGCAGTTTCCTCTAAGTTGTGTGTATTTGTCCCCTCTGCCTTAGGTGTCCTCTCCCCAACACTAACCACCTCTGATTTCTCATCAGCATTAGAGGGTGATTTTACACCACCAATGTCATCCAAGGCAGTATTTGTTCTCTCTCTAAACAATGAAGACTTGGCTTTGGGAGGGGCAATGACATTTTGAACCTCAAGAGTAAGCTCTTTGACAAATGTGAATCCTGACATTGAGGAAAGTGCAACAAGAGAAATCAGCAGGATCTCAATTGAAAAGTCAATTGATATACAGTATGCTTCAATTTTATTTTATTTTTAATTTTTTGATGGATCTGTAAATAGACTAGGAATGCAGCCCCCGTTTGGCTCCATTTTTCCAAAACTCATTTTCAACCGCATTTTCCCATAAAATAATTTTACACATAAACCCAAACATTTCCTTTTTTTAACTACACATTCTCCAAAAAAAATCATTATTCCAAAACACAATTTCCTTCAAAAATGCAGGGGCTCATATTTATTCCACATGGAAACGAAGCTAAATTGCCGATAATATTGTAGGACATCATTGAAAGTTCGAGCATTGCTATTAACACCACTGGTGCCAAGCACCAGTCTGGGTGGAATTAAATGACATTAAATGATAGATTCACTTAAATGTAAGGTCATATGATTCAATGTGTAGCAACTTAGTTTGAAGCTAGATAGCATTATTCCAAAAATTCCATGTATAAAGTATATTTTAGAACTCAATTATTCAATTTCAAAGAGCACCTTCATCTTCAAACTTGTCCCAATCTTCATCCCAATCAGCTGCTCCTTGTTGTATGCCAGGTTGCCAACCTGGACAGAATTTGTAACAGAAAATAAAAAGGCTCATATAAACATGAACAAAATATTCCCAGAGAGCATGACAAACTCATTTTGATCCATCTTTGGAATTACTAAGTTGGTTATGAAATCAATTCAATATTTTCTTAAATGAACTAAATTTGATCGTCTACAAAGAATTCCATTATAAATCAACTCTTGCTTGGGCTGCCAGATTGTTTATGTGGAGATATTCTCTTGAGCACTTTCACAGATAGGCTCTAAAGCTTCTTCATTAATTAAATACATGCCAGCAGGGCTGCATATGAATAGTAGTGAACGAGAAAACGTAAAAAAGCCCAATACTTTCCCATTTCATCATCTGACTCATTAATAAAAAATAACCCCTACAATTAGAAATATGTATGCAATTACAATTGAGGATCTGATATATTGCAGATAAAACAGTGTTGATTATTTTAACACACGCTACAACATTCATACCGATTTCAAAGCTAAAATAGTACAGCTTCCCCAAGATATGAAATTAATTTAAGATTATGCATGAATGAAACAGTCAAAGTAAATGAATAATTAGTGAAATGGAGTCAAAACAAAAGAACCAGTAGCACACGGAAGGAACTGAAAGGCAAACCACATTGTTTCATGGTTTTAGGTTCATATGCAGGTTTATGTAAGTAACATAAAAGATAGATATTTGTGGTGACCAACAGTAGAATCCACAATGATTGACTAGATGATTAGTTCATACTAGAGAAGAATGAAATAAATGAAAATGCTCAATTATAACTATGTTGATTTCAGTACCAAATGGAAGCTCGACCAATGAAGTTGGTTTTCCACGTAATCCATAAGTTTTGCAACGTTCATTTAAGGCTTTTACCAGCTTCTCAAGATCTAACTGGATCTGATTAGCACGATCCTGGAGAAACCAAAACTTGTTCTTAAAAGTATTCCACAGATCTTCGTGAAATCATATGATGGAAGAGCATACCTGAATACCATCGGCATTGCCTTGTTCCAACTTGACAATTGCCCGATATAGTTCCATTTTTTTCTCCTACATACCATACAGCCAACCTTATAATCTGACAAATCTGGTGACAGCACATATAGATAGCAGAAAGAGAAAAAGGACAAGCCAGAGTAAACAGATACGCTTGTCAAGTCTAGCAGCAGAAAGTAATCAGAATACCTGAATATCACGAAACGTGGACTCTTCAATGGTTAATTTAGATGCTACATCTCCAACCTGTTTGTACTTCTCTTCATATTTTTTTGCCAACGAGTCAGCCTGATAAATAACTTGGTCAAGTGAGTCACACATATAGCAGGTATCTTTGTATATATATGCAACCCTTATATCCAAAGGTATACCTCTCTTTTGTCACCGGAAACTCTTTCAGTAATCTCATTTAGCCGATTATCACACCGGCTTTTGTATAGAATCTGGCAAATGGCAGATATTAGCACAAGAAGTTTTATGATGCATTGTGAATTTTAAACTAATATATTTTTTAATATAGTATAACAAATTATGTGTCTAGCTTTAATATGTCCAAAACAAAGATCGTGTCAACCATGGGACAAGTGAAGTATCTACATGTAATGAGACTCAGAGGCCATAAAATAAGATGTCATGTCACTCTACATCTACATCTCCCAGCCTGTCTCTTATCAAATAACACATGGATGTAAAGTGAACTAGTGAAATTATGGCATCGGTAGAATCATCCAACATAATAGTAGTTCATTTAAAATGAAATGCATTGCGAAGTGAATCTAAATGCCACCCTATCTGTAGCATGAGAAAGAGACCCTATAAACTCACAAGTTCTTGCATCTTTGAGTGGTAAAACTGAATTTTCTCTTTAGCATCTAAAATCTCCTTTTCCAGTTCTAATACCTGCATTGAAAATGTAGACAAAAGTGAAAATGAACATTACAAAATTAAGTGAGGTTTTATGGGAAAAGGGGAAGCAATCACTTTTTCCCTCAAGATGTATATCTTATTGTGCTAGTGCCATGGTAATGAAAACCACGTATACATCGCACAAAGGGGGAAACAATAATGTTACACTTAAGAAAGCAACTTTCTATTAACCACAAACTAACATTCTAACTTGGCTAACTTGGCTGCACATTGAAATGGAAGGAAGGTAAAGGTCGAGTTTATCGAGCGATTCACAAAATTTGGTTCTATTATCAGATTAATACGAGTCATATAACCTCTATTCAAATTCTAAAAGAAAGCAGAACTAAGAATGAACTGTAAGTTTCTCATAACTACAATAGGAAGGGTGTTTGTTAGAAAGGGCATGTAAAGAAGCATAGCTAACAGTTCATTTTGCATTCAATTTTCAAGAAATCAAAGTTAACCTGAATAGGCTGTCCACCCCCTCTATATTCTTTATCCACGGCTAAGTGAATAACAAACCTAGCATTTGCTACATCATGTGTATCCTTTTGAGTCCCCTCATAACCTTACTGAATTAAAGTAATACCACAGCAATAACGAAATGAAAAGGACAAATTTACTATTAGAATAGGCCAAAATCCTTTATTTAGTATCCCTTCATCCTAAATTGTATAGCCTCTTAAACATGCTTGTTGAATATCAAGCATCACTTGCCCTAGTTTCAAACAAGTCCACTGATGAGAAATAATATTATATAAAATCAAAGAAGCAGGTGACTTCTCGAAAGGATTCGTGAAGCTATGTAAAATATATTTCTTCTTAATTTGGATTCGTGTAACTGAAGGAATATACAAAATCTATAGATGCATTAATAACTTCAGCTAGAAGTCATGATCAAATTAACCACACAATGAAAATTTATACATTGACCTAGATGTGTGTTATGTTTAAAAAAATTGCTTCAAACATCTGAAACTCTTAGAAATACTTTTGATGGGAATCAAAGAAAGCAACTCAATTCTTGGATAAGGTACCAAAAGAGACAGTTTGTGTCCTTTGAGAGTCTAAGAACTTGAAGAACGACATCCTACAATCCAGCTTTACTCGAAAGTTAAGCTCTTAAATAACGTAAAAACTATCCAATTAGAATTGTGAAAAACTTATGCTGCAACAATGAAATAGCACAAGAAACACATAGACCGAGAACTTTTCATCCGCTAGTAGCTATTATGGTTCCGATATAAGTATCACATATTTTGCATTCTTGTGTTGTAACGATCCTTTCTCAGGTCGATTGTAATGACTGAGAATATATAAAGGAATTCTTCAATGAAACATCTAATAATCAACTAAAGTTCTATGATTGCTGTTTCAAGATTTAGAAAAGCATCATGATACATGTTACATGGAATGAGCTAATGAAAATTTTAACAAGTTGTCATCCAAACTCACTTGGGGAAAGGCAAATAAAAAATAAGACATGTTTAAAAAATCTCTGGAGCTAATAAATTTGACCCATCGGATGAATCATATGTTAGCCCATGTTTGATGGCCACTATGAAAAGAAATTGAGGATAAATGATGTTTTGAATAGTGATTTTTTTGGAGAATGTGTGGTTAAAAAGTAGGGATAAATTTTGGGTTTAAGTGTAAGAATGTGTGGTTGAAAATGAGTATGGGAAATAAAGAGAGTCAAACAGGGGCTTAATCGACTTTGTATTTCTACTCTTTTTCTTGTTAAAAGAAACTCTTGAGCAGTGTTCTTTTTGCAACTCTAAATAGTTACATCATAAGAACAAAGAACTAAAGTATATAACAGGTTACATTAGACATGGATATACACTCTGATTCACTCTGGATTACCTCCTTTAGCTTTGTTACTAAAGCCCATTATCCAGACTTATAAAGGATGATATCCTATTTTAGGAGCCCAAGCACATAGCTATATTTCAGGAACTACAAAATTGATTTTGGTAGCAGTAATGAGCAAACAAAGGGAAGAGGGGAGAGAGAGATGATATTGAGAGAGAGAATCCAGTTAGCAGCACTGAATCACCTTTTTCTCGGCATCCTTCGCCTCCTGAAACTTTGTGTTCAGGGAATCCTGCTCCTCTGTGCTAAGTTGATCTACAAGTTGCTTCTCCAGAACTGGAACTTTGGGTTTTTGTTGGCTGGGCTGCATATTATCTTCACGACTAACTGGACGAGGTGGCTTTCCTACACCAACAGAAGTGGCTGGCCGTGCACTCCTAGTCCCTTGAGTTTGTTGGAAGCCTAATAACAAAGTAATAGATCATGAAACAAAATGGAGATACATAATATGCACATGTGTATGTGCTCATGTGTGGTGGACATTATAGAGTTCAGTAGAGGGAAAAACATAAACCAGCAGGTCTCCAAGCTGTATTTCCATATGCAGTGTTAGGTTGACCGGAGGCAGGCAACAATGTCTCGTCAAACATAACACCACTTGGAAACACTGTAGGGAGAGGGCGGCCTTCCCTATATCTCTCCATAAGATAGAGAGCAATGCAGAATTCCCTCAAAGAAAGCTTGCTGTCGTTGTCTTGATCGGATAAGTCCCAGACCTTCTTTAAGATCTCTGATAAACAAAAGAATATGTATTGATAAAAGAAAAGGTCAGAATGATGAATTTAATTGGCTAATCATCTTTAAACTTGTAATTGCAAAAAGAAAAGAGGGGTTCAGATTGGCATAGAAACATTTCGTCTTATTCGTGTCATATAGATATTTTCATGCTACCCACTAGTTCACTACCCAGAACTTTCATTAGAGGCCTAATTTCTTGGATCCAAAATCCATGTCAAGCGAAGACGGAGAGAAAGCAGCCATTGAGTCAGAATTTTCAAGATCAGTTACCAGAGTTTCAATACAAGTTTTGAGTGTCATTTAATTTCTTCTAGGATTTATATTATCCAGATTCATAGAGTACATGTATATGCACGTGGTGCTTCAGGTTATAATTGCACTGCATGTTTTTAAGCTAGTCTGATTTCAACAAGTAATGTGATCTTGAGAATCCCAAACCTAGGGGGTTATAACAGTGGGCCGTGACACAGTTTATGAAAAAGCCAAACCCAGGCACTAGACCATAAGGGCAATGCTTGGACAGGCGACAGAGACCAGTAATATTTAAAACGAACTAACCTAAAAGGTAGAAAGGCTCTGTCTTGCGAGCCTATTTGAAGAAAACAGCACAAAGGCAACTCTGAACTGAGAGTTGGGACTCTGCAGAGTCCAAAGAGGCCAAGATAGGCACAAAGCAATCATATTGAAAACATACACATGTTTTTCATTTATATTATAACTAAATAAAGAAACAAGAAACCGTTTGGTACGACAGCCCACAATGCCCGAGGACCCAAGCATATATGGGTCCAGCCCAGTATGGCCTGTCAAAATGTTCGGCCGGACAAGGTACGCCACCCCAAAACCGGGTTGTGCTGATTTACACCCTCAATAATTTCACTTTCTTGCCCCAACTCTCTCTCATACATATTTCGTCACTGACAGAATCTTTTATGAACAATGCTAAACGAAAAAAAATAAAATAAAAAAATCTGGCAAATCAAAGACATACGAATAAGATATTTACGCAATTTTATTTTATTTTATTTTTAAAAAGACACTGTTGGAAACAAGGATAATAAGTAGATTATCAGTAAATGATAGTTTAAAAAAAGACACAAAATTGCAATGGAATCAATCAAGATGTTAATAAAGCATAACGTACCTCGCGGTAGCCTCCAACTCAAGAACAAGTCCTTTGCCTGTTCACCAGTGATTTTTCCATCTCTGTCAGTGTCAACCTGCATAAACACCTTGCTATACTTCTGAACATCAGCCTGGGACATTCTTGGCCATGGAGGGTGAGATTGGCCCGGAATAGAATTTCCAGATGCAACAGAAAATGTAGATGAAGTTTGCGCTGAAGGATGTTGGTTTGCTTTTAATGTGGACGGAAATTGCTGAGTTTGATTGTATGGAGGTTGCTGAGCAGGAGTACTTGAATTGACTGTAAGCTGACTCCCTGCAGTAATATGTGCTGTGGATGATGAAGCAGGTAAGCTGCTGGCAGGAGATGAAGGCATTGTGGAATTTTGCTTTGGTTGAGATGATGTCACTGAGAAAACATCTCCAAATACTGAGTCTGACGAAAAGCCATTTCCTGTAACTGAAAGCGGTTTGGAGTCTTTCACTCCAATCTGGGTACCCAGGGGAACAGTATTTTGCGGTTTGGGTGAAGTATGTTGCACCAACCCAGTAGTCTTCTGTGGGATAGATTGTGTAACAGGTGAAGATGGTGACATACCCGGGCCAAAGCCACCTTGAGTTGTAGATGGGCTGGAGCTCTGATTGAAATTTTGAGAAGTGAATCCTGTTTGGGAACCATCAGTCCTCCCACCAACCCAACCAGAGGAATTAGGGCCTTGAGGAACGTTTATAGCACCTACTCCAGGCATTCCTTGGCTTGCAACACCTTGATGAGGCTGGAATCCAGAGCTAGGAAGTGGAGGCCGAGGTGGCCTTACCTGTTGAGTTTGCTGAGATGGAAAACCAAGTGGGCCACTTGCACCAGTACTTTGATTAGCGACTGGATTACCACTCAATGGTGTGGTGGATGTGCCTGCATTAATATTTGACTGAGAGCCTGGTGTAGCTGCAAAGTTTATCTGAGGAGCAGGGATTTTAGCTGAAGCCGGACCATACAAAGCAGCCTTCACTAAATCAGCAGTCAACTCTCGCTTACTTTGTGCCACTGTAACAAGTTTAAGAGCATTATAAAATTCGGGACGACCAAGGAAACCACTTCGATTTTGATCAGCATATGTCCATATCTGCACATAAGCCAGAAAAATGACTTTCTAGCGTTCAAAACAAATAATAGAAAATGGCAGACCTAAGGGTAACAGATATATTTACACGAAATGTTTGCATGTTTATCAGTACTGATCCCATTGCTGAAACTATAATAATCATATACAATTCAATAAGAGCCCTAGGCATGTACGGTGATAGACAAAAGCATAAATTATGCAACTGTCATGCATCAGTTGAATGTGATCTGAACAGTAAATGTACGGTCAGCTAAGAAAAACTTCAGAACCAACTATGTTATATTACCACCGTTGAGATACAATTAGCTTATCAGTAACACCCTGCTCCTAATCTAAATGTTAAAGAGTTCAAAGCCATAATCAGATAATTAAGAACACGCTCCTTCCCCATATTAGGACCTTGCTTCAATTCTTCATTTTAGTCAATATCATCAAGAATTACCAAGTCTTATTCCCACTAAATATAAAATAAACTACATAATTTTTTATTTTATTTTTTTGCCACCCTGTTTGATCCATTACTTCATCTACTGTTCAAGAAGATTCAATGCAACCGAACCAGGCCAAGTTAATTTTGGTCATCTTCCAATCATTTAACCTGTTCTACTAGAATTGCATCACTCATTATAAAATCGAGTTTCTTAATGTCTTCACAAGGTATACCCCCAATCATCCAAGTCGTTATTTCTTATTTATACTCAATTGCTGCACCTAATTTATTTACATATATTTTCATTCCTTGCCTAATATATTCTATATGGTCCATCTTAACATCCTCATTTCCGTTACTTGCATCTTATGGATATTTTGTTATTTAACAACCCAAAAGTAGTACCATAAAGCATAATTGGTCTGATAACTATTATGGGGTTTGAAAATAAGGCTGTACATACCCTAAGTCGTGTCACCACTGCTATACACTCTATGAGCAATAATGTGAAGTTTTGTGAGATTGAAGACAAATATCGTCATTGTCCAGATTTCAGTGTCATCTTTAAACACCTCTTAAGTAACAGTCCAGAACATGTGAACATTCTTGGATAGGTATCTTTCCAAAGGATTAGATGTGTATCCATCATACTTCACTTAGAGATTTTAGAGATTTTTTTGATTGACAACCATACACCAAAGGTCATACGGGACGTTTAGTTAGGGATTAGACAATTGCCTTAGTGGAAGATAGGTTTTATGGCCCTCCCAAAAAGGGACATTGTTCGCATTGTTTCCTCGTGTCGTACGTGTCGATTGGGCAAGACTAAAAACCCCTAGGATATACACACCACTTCCAATTCCACGTGCATACCACTTGCATGACCTTAGTATGGACTTTATTCTAGGACTGCCTCAAATTGCTAGGAGTCACAATACTATTTCATAGTTGTGGTCTTGTGGACATGTTCTATAATAGCACATTTTATTCCCAGTTTAAAAACTATTGATGCCTCCTGTGTCACTAAATTTTTCTTCAAGAAAAATCGCTCATTTACGTGTATTGCAATCGGTAGTTATGTCTGATCGAGGTGTTAAGTTTATTAGTTACTTCTAGAAAACTCAGAAAAATATTTGGCACAGCTCTACAATATTCCTCAGCTTAGTGCGGGAGAAGCCGGGTAACTAAAACTTGTTTTTATATATGATTTGAGTTTTCAAAATAATAATCTACGTAGTAAGTGAGAAAGGATATAAATTTTCCCACCAACATTGATGATATCTTTCTCTTTTTACTAATGCTCTCACCTCGGAGTAGTTTTGATAAACTGGTTCCCAAATTTCTTGCGTCATTGAGAGATATATACACGTACAATCGACTTCAGATTGCATAGTGTTCTATAAGCATGATATTATTTAGAAGTCATTTATCCCATGCAAAAACTTTTGATATGTCTTGCTAATTACTAGGCCAAGCAAACGATTTAGTTTTCCCTTCCCTTCAAGTAAGTTTTCACTAAATGTGAACTCTCAAGATGGTTTCCACCGTTGACTTTAAAGGAACCTACTACACTTTGAAGTTCGGCAGTATTTTTGGGTTAAGAATCGATATGTTTAGAGGTATATGTCATGGTGCAATGTGATGATACCTTTAAACAGAAAGATAAGGTAGAAAAATAACAACAGAGACAGCCAAAATAAATATACGCAATGAAGGTCGAAATGGTAAAGTACAATAGGATGGCTCCAATACCATGTACTGATGTACACAGCCTGGGCTTAGTGAAATTTTCACCCTCTTATTCATAGAATGGAATACAACAAATTTATTGTTGTTAAAGAAAAAATTCTATGACATCACTAATTACAAGAAAACACTGCTCAAATATGTCAACGTGGATAAAATCCTAAATTTAATATTTTTCAACTATGCCTCTATGCAACTCATATATTCTTACACGAACAGCAGATTCTCCAACAGAATGGTGAAAAGATAATCTCTACCGTTGTTGTCACCACATCTTGTATTGATATAGTTAATAGAAATTCCTTCTCTAGCACCCTCCATATTGCTTTCCCATGTACCCTAATATAAGGTTTTCTCTCAACTAATATAAACCATACACAAATCTCCCACGCATAAAACGAAAGTCTGAGAGCTTTGTATCATATCTTAAACTATGCTTAATCATTATCCAATAATTCATAGGTATCATCATTCATGAGATTATTACTTCTATAATTTGAACAATCGTGAAAATTTAATTTATTCTTAAAGATTGGCACCGGCTGGAAACCAAATGCTTCAATCCGCAATTAATGTCAGCGCACGTATTAAAGATAAAATGTACATTGAACTCACAAGAAATATCATAATCAAGAGATTGTGCAGATAAAAATTCCATCTAGCCCAATCGTTGCTCGCCTTCAATTCCATATCCGCATATCAAGTATGCTTATTGTTTCTGACGAATCCAAAGTTTTTCTGTAGGGGATAAAACAATGCACCAAGGGATATACACACACAGCTAGAGAGCTATATAATATGGTATTAATTAAGAACTCCCAGATCTATGCAGCAGAAGCAGCGATCTGATTCTCTAGAACCTTGCTTGTCTGCTATATCTCGCTCGAACATGAGAATAGGGCAATATAGCTTGCCTATGTGTGACTTCTACTATTCATCTCAGTTTAACAAAGTTAACCCACACAGTCCCAACAATATGCACAGCAACTTATTCTGCTGTTGTTTGTATCTGTTTTTTGATTTCTTCTTCTTAAAACAAGAGTGACTTCTCTCGTCACCTATTCATATCCCTATTTCACATAACAAAAATGCTTTAATTGTTGCCTTCATATTCCTCATCTAGATGTAACCTGAAATTGACTGCTGAGGATTGAGAATTTAAACATAGCTCAAATTACATAATCATCTACTCCTACTATTCCACCCGGTAATTAACAGAGTATCTACTACCCCGTTCAATTGTAATCCAAACTGTTGACAGTCACCGTAATTATTATTGAGCTCAAAGCAATTCATAATTGTATTAACCACAGAATTAAAAACGTCTAACTGGGTACCAAAATGAAATAATAAATACAAAAAAAGGCAGGGGAACCTGAGCAAGGACTGGTGTGGGTAAATTGGTCCCTCTAAAAAACGCAACAGCCTCGTTGCCACTGATCCGACCGTCCCGATCCATATCAGCTCTCTGGAAATAGGCCTCAAATTGATCCATACTCGGACTCTGCCCCGCCATTTCCTGAATATAAATCTAAAAATTCTCGTCTAGAAATAAAATCCACCAATTATATTTCCTTAATCTTTGGGATCGAATCCACGAATGAGTCCACAGATCGACAAAGATCATTCAACATGCAAGGAGAGACAGTTTACAAGATCCGACAGCTCCACCGACAGCTATGGCGGGTCGGACCCGAGACCTTGAAGAAATTGGGTTATGCGGATAGGGCTAGATTAATAAATTTGATTTGATTTGATTAGTAATAATCGTAGAGTGATGACATCAGAGTTTAATGGAAGAGTGTGCTGTCGATTATGTGTTGGAAATTGGACAGAATAAGCACAGTGCATCGGATTTTGGAAATAATTTTTTAAAAAATTTTTGATTCACTCCAGGTTTTGTATTGGGAATTTTTTCTGTTTTTCGTTGGAAATTAGGACGAATGATTTGTGTATTTACAACTATACCTCTCCAAAGGACCAACGTTGGGTGGGTGGGGGATTGAAAAATTTTCTTCCGTTCAATGATTAATCTATCTCCAGAATTTACGATTATTTTTTTAATGGAAAAGATTACCCTCAAAATACTAATGTATTTATTTTAAATTTAAGTAATATAAAATTATTTATTTTAAAACATACTTATTCATTGATTAGTAAAAAAAATTAAGCTTATGTTAAACATAATCTTAGTGAACGATTTAATTA
>CAIGRS010116799.1:0-11215 GCA_903798395.1 Fraxinus floribunda
AGGGCAATAGCAACATGCATTTAAAAATTGTTGCAAATTACCTTTTTCTCTAACCAATGGCAACATTCATTTATGAGAATGTTGCTATAGACCTCTTTAGTAACATTCAAGCAATGAATGTTGCATTTTTCATGTTGCAAAAAGTCATTTTTGTTGTAGTGAGAGATGGGTCTTCTTCTTCCTTTTTTATAATGTGTGTTGATTAACTAACCCTTGAAATCTTCGTAGACCTAACTTGCTTGTATCCGATAAAGTGTACAAAGGAAATGGCTACCCTTTGCTCACATTTGTGGAGCAAACGGCTGCTAATGAACTACCACTAACATATACGCCATTTATAGCCTTAGTCAAGAGAAGAGGATTGAAGTTAAGTGATATGTTCGAGTTTTACTTTGTGTTAAGTTTTAAGGTGATTTGGTAACTGGCAAATTCTGTGGAGAAAATGACTTAATTTGATAGGATGTAAAAGTTCAAGGAATAATGTGCAATTTATTCAAAAGTTAGTTAGTAGGTTTCGAGTTTGGAACAAGGAGGAAAACGGCACGAATTTTTGCCGGATTGTTGCCAAGATTTGGCTCGAGCTACAAAGACAGAAACATCGTCGCTAGACCGTCGTCCCTCTTTCGCTCGAGCGACAGGCTGTCGCTAGGCCCTTGCTCGAGCTACAGTGCTGTCTGGGAAATTTATATTTCGCGATTTCAAGACTTTTTATCCGGCCCATTCGTTTCTTGACCTACCTATAAATATCAGAACTCACTTGTATGTTTTTCTAAGGTTGAACAATTGAGAGAGCTTTGTCAGAGAGAGTGATTCATTCATATCACATCATTCAACCTTCATTCTTGTGGGATTCTTTGGTGAGAAAAACATTGAGAGCATAATCCAAATATCAAATCATTACTTCTTATACATCTGGTCAGAGTTCTGAAGATCTAAGAGAGTTGATAGGAGTTCCATCTGTAAAGAACGGGCCGTTCTTCGTGATCCACTGGTGATAGACGAATTCACAAGGCTTGGAGTACAGCAATGGAACAGATTCCACGAAAAGCTTTGACAACTGCAGCTAAGGATTGGTGTAGGGGAGCACGAGATCCAGGGTGAGCTATTAGGAGTGCAGTCGGGAAATCAGATAGTACGGATTGTTTAGTCTGGTAGACTGTAAATTGTTATATTCGTTTACAGTAGATTGATTAGTAAAGTGCCCGAAATTTTTTTCAATTGGGTTTCTTCGTGAACATCCCAGTGTTTGATTTACTGCTTTACTATTTATTGTTTATTATACAATTGCTTTAATTCAACTTAGGACAAATTGACGTGTATATTTAATCATCTAATTAAGAATTAAAAGTGACTTGTTGCTGTTTAATTCGATATATTTTTAAATTTCGCATATTACATCTATTAACCTCTCCCTCTAGGTGTTTTTAGGGTCGAACTTGCGTTTCTCACTATGGAATGAAAATGACTAAAAGAGTTCTTAAAGCTATGTCATATGTGCTATTATATTGATGGAGCAGTTAATTTCTACATGAGACCTACAGAGGGAATTACAACTATACTGTGTGTTAAGATTTGTGGTTACATCTTAAAATGTCAACCTTATTAAGGGGAGTAGTCCAAACTCTTATAAATTGGTGTATGTTTTCATCTTTATTTGATGTGAAATTCTATTCCTTAACATGCCCCCGCAAGATGGTAGCTCGTTTGAGCAGATCAATTTTAAAATTTGTGTACTCATTTTTTAAGTCTTAATCTGATCGAATTGCTCATTGGATCTTAATGAGCTCCGATACCATGTTAAAATTTGAGGTTTCATCTTAAATGGTCAACCTTATTAAGAAAAGTAGCCCACACTCTTATAAATTGATCTATGTTTTCATCTTTATTTAACGTGTGATTCTATCCCTTAACACTGTTCATCTTGATGAGATGAAGATGATAGGGTATCATGACAATTGGATGCTTCCTGTACCGAAAGCTGATGGCATGGTTTATAGACAAAAGATGTAGAATTCCCCATTCAATACATGTTTAAAGGGCATGACGTATTCTAACCACATGGACCAAGCTTTATCATAGATGGACATATTGTGGTAAATTTAATAGATTTCTAAAAAACAAACTTTAGTAGATAATATTTGAAAAACATGAGTTTACAATTTGATTAGGTTGTCATGGTCTTGAAGCCATGTTGTCCCCGAGGCTTGTTGAAAGGCCACATTTGAGACTTGAAGGCCACTTAATGGCGTGTTTTGGTATTTATGTACTTGTTAATTCTTCTTGCTACTTATTTGATAATTTCGACTGGTGTCCATTGTCGTGTCCAATACTGATATTGTATTATGAATTCAGTTTTTCATAAATTGGGAGTTCCATCTAGCAGTAAACATGCGAGCTGGCCCAGTAATATCATTGGCATCAATCTATGATCTAAAGAAGGATAAACATCATCGCATTATGTACATAGGCTATTTATCAGAACTCTAGGCTGTTGTAAATGATTTCTTGAGGACAAACGAGGACTAACAAGGTACACATATAAGGTCGAGAGACTAAATATTTGAAGTTTCAGAATCTTTTATGAGCAAGATGATAAGTTCATGGACGAACCCATTTTTTATTTTAAAGAACCATGCAGTAGTGGTTAATTTTAAATGATGAATTGAAATGAATACAAACTTGTTGATCATATTGTTGTATCAGATCAGGTTTGTTGCCTTTGGACGTGCAAGCTAGTGAAATAATACAGAAAGCAGAAATGTTGTTAAAGAAGCAACTCCGATTAAGATAGGTCAGCAAAGGACAATCACTTATTCTTATAAAGGGTAATTAGCACATAACCTTTCATTGTTATTATGGAAAACGTCCATACCGTTCATTTTTTGGTATTTTCACCCTTATTTTCACATTTCATTGCGCAAAAGGTCATTTGAACCTATTTTCTCAATTAAAAATTATGAAATGACGAATATACCCATCTCTTTAAATAGAACAAGAACAAAAAGAAAAAAATTCACCATAGACAAATGTACCTTAGAAATTCAAGCCACCTAGATAGATGGACCTTCCTTAATCCACCCATCTGATAAAGAGCTGGATGTGGTTCAATTGGCAGTTTCAAATGATCCATCGCTTCTTAGCAATCAAATTTTCTTTTTCTGCACTACACACACAAAATATCTCCGTTCTTCTCCACAATCTTCATATTCCTCATCTCCAACATGCTCCCGATAGTCATCTTCTTCATTAACTGTTTCTACCATATGTATAGGTTTTTGTTTAGAACACTCAATCGATTTATTCCAGGGCTTTACTCACTTATAACACTTCCCAACAGCCAATTTTGCATACGGATTGTTTGCTGCTCTACTAGCCGACTTGTCTCTAATTAATGCCTATTTTGGCTCTACTGCATTACTGACTCAAGTGATTTAGTCACGATCTGGGATAGACATGATCCTTTTGGTGCCCTTTGAACTGTATCATCTGAATTTCTCCTAAATTGTGGAGGACGAAGTGTTTGCTGTGTAAGTAATGATTCTGCTCGGAACGTTGTCTCCCTGGCTTATATTAATGAATGAATGGTCTGAACCCCAATCTTGTCCTGAATCTCATACTTTAATCTCTTTACAAACTATGCGATTTGATAAGCATCAGCCTCCATCAAATCGCAATGAGATTGTTGCCTCTTCGAGAACTCCTCAGTATAGGCAAGCATCAAAAGACTTCGTTGTCTACAATCCAAAAATTGTCAGTACAAGACTTGCATATAGTCTCTAGGAAGAAATCATTTTTGCAATAATTCTTCCATCATGATCCAGTCTCTTATGAGTGGTCATATCAATCTATAACATTCATCATATATATATATACTTTGCCACCAAGCTCCCATTTCTCCCTTAAGTTTGTACGTTAAAATTGCAACCTTACATTCTTTGCTAACCTCCATTATTTCAAAAAACCTTTCTACTTCATTCAACCATTCATGGAAAACCTCCACATCTAAACTCCCACTGAAAACATGAATCTTTGCCTTGACTTTGTAACCATCATAGTCATCACAACAACCTTGATCATGAACTCAGGTCGGATTAACAAGAGCAACAACTTGAAGAGGAAGTCCCTGGGTTGGTTGTGTAATCCTTTCAAATTAGTCTCAACCGACTCAATTTTCGTCTCTAAAGCCTTATTCTAATCATTTTCCATCAATCTGATGTCACTTGACGAATGTCGAAAACGTGAACAATAATAAAATATTCTTATTTGTAATACACAAACAGGTGTTTGCTCGAATTTTGCTCGAACGAACGTAATAATTATTGAAATCCAACAATTAACGAAAAAAATTGAATTACTATTTATAAAAACCGAACCCCTAAATGATGGAATTTGATCTCGAATGTTTGACAATATTGTCCATTGTCATGTCCACAAGTATCATATTATGATCTTTGGTTTTCATATATTTGATTAGGTGGGCTAATTGGAAGTTCCATCTAACATTCAACTCGCAAGCATGTTCAGTAATATCATTATCTTCAATCTATGATCCCAAGAAGAATAAATGTCGTCTCGTGATGTACAAAGGATATTTTTCAGAACTCACATTGAAGTTTTCGTAAATTGATGTCCCACCAAGAAACACGTACTCGAGATCTTTGTATGCTTAATATGGTTATATTGTCTTATTTAAAAGATTTACAGTAATATAAAAGTAGTAAACTGTTGTCAATGATTTCTTGGATTCAAGAAATTGGTTTATTTTTACTGTTATTTAATCGTCCAAGAATAGGGAAATTGAACAAGGATCTTGTGCTATGGTATACATTAGGTTTACATCATGCACCACACATTTGGAAGATTTTCCGTTGCAGAGCCAACAAGGCAATGACCAAAGCCGACAAGGCAATGACCAAAGCCAACAATGCAATGACCTAGGGCTTCAAAATTGTAGGGGCCTCTAGAAAAAAAATGGTGAATAGTTCTTACTCTTTATCTGGGAAGGGACCAATAAGACTTCTTCATTCGGAGATGGAAATGGGAGAAAGGAAAAAGAAAATGGAAGGAAGAAATTGCTTAGAAACCAAAGCAAGAAAATGATTTAAGTATTTTGGATTCTACAAAAGCCTTCGTTCAAATATAATGGTTTGTTTGAGCCACAATAGTAGATTGATGGAGAATGTATGGTTGAAAAATAATGAAAAATTATTGATATAATGAAAAATATAATGTTATCGAAGAATGTGTGATTGAAAATGAGTAAAAGAACGAGAATAAGAATTTTAATGTGTACCAAATAGGGGTTAAATGTGTTATTTATTTAAATGTTTAAGTATTGCTATGCTTGTTAAAAAAAATTATATCTAATGGTCTCATAATAATTATGTCGACATTTAGCAGGGTTTCGAGCTTTGACCGACCAATTTCTTTGGTCGCAATCCTGTTCTCAAAGTTGAAGTACCAAAACAGGTGAAATGGCCTAATTATACAACGAGTAACCTAAATAAAAATGATCATTTTGAACCTAATTATTCAAGAGAAATAAATGTCTGAATAGGTTATATTATAATGTAAGTCGGTATTTAAAATGTAGAACTTTTAGGCACTAAGTTTTTCCATCCTCGATAAATTAGGGCCATCGGAAGTCGATTGTACTTTCATGTTCGATATTAATGTGCCAAAAGAATTTTTCAACATAGAAAATTTCTCAATGTAATTCTTATCCGCACACCATGAAAAAAAGTTATAATTTCCCGTGTAACACTTGCTAAACCAGTATAATTCTGTCGTTTCTTGTGATTTTTTAACTGTTTTAATTTAATCGATCAAATTGTAAGTGTAGAGATTTCCACTCATCTTTTAATCAAAAAATGGCGATATTTAAACCCCTTCGGGGTGACCGAGTGGTAGAGTAGGTGAACACGGAGACCGAAGGTCACGAGTTTGAATCTCCTTCCAACACTTCCTCGGACGAGCATGTTGCACCGGACTTGTCTAGTGCGGTTTACATCTCCTGTATAGTTTGCGGGCTACTGCATATGAATCGAGATTTACCCAGTGTGCACTCATAGATAGCGGTTGCGGGTTCCTAGGTCAACAATGACGATATTTAGATTAAATCAATTCTCTGCATTTGTTTATATCGAGTGCTGATCGTTTGATTCTAAGTATTCCTTTCAAATCTAGGATATTTTTTGACACGTTTTCAAGAGATCAATTTTTTGTATCATCTGGGAAAAGGCTCTTCATTCTAGGGCTAAAATAAAGTTCGATGTCGATCTGAGGGGAAAATACAGTTTTGATTTCAACATTTTCCACAGTGAAGTATATTTGCCATTCCAGGAGGCCAAGAACAAGATTTCATAACCCCATAGAAGCCTGCATAAATTTTTGAATTGTATCAACGTGTCTCCACAAACAACATTCCATACTCGTTATTGTATGAGAGGCCGTAAAATCCTATATCTCAGTGCTGTTCTTTCCTTCGCACAGTGGCTAAATCTAAAGTTGAACCGTAAGTTCTGTACAGCGACTCAGCTAACAAACCACCCCTTTCATCAACATTTGGCATCCGCTCTACCGTAGGAGCAGTAAGCTTATCGTTACAGATCACCCTTGCAGTAATAACTTGCAGATGATACAAACCAAAATTGGTTATGCACACTTTAATAACCTGATCACCCTTAGGAGCCTGAGGTATTCCGTTGTACTTGAAATATCCTAAGAGATGGTTCTTTTCAACTGATGTCTCATTACCCTCGTAGACGAATATTAATGCCTCTGTTTGATTATCATGCAATGTTGTGAGCAACAAGTCTTCACTTGCAGGTAATTCAGTATTTTTGGGCATAATAGTTATGAAGTTGTTTCCAACTGCTCGAATACCAAAACTCATTGGAGTTTTTTTCGTCCATGACAAATCCAAAATCCCTGAAGGATTTTGTACACCAGAAGTCACTGCACCTTCAAGTGCTGCCCCGCACACTGCAGCCTCTAGAGGGTTCATTCCCAAGTAAAGTTCTTTTCTAAATATATCAATAACCATTTTCTGTATCTTCGGGATATTTGAGCAACCACCAACAAGAATTACGTCATCTACTTTGTCAGCTTCTATCTCTGCATCATGTAAACACTGGTTGATCAGACTAGCGCATTTTTCAAACACATTCTGGTTGACTTCCTCGAATTCCTTTCTATTGAGGACCTTGAATATTTTACTTCCATTTTCAAAGTTAACATCAATTTCAGCACTAGGTTCGATTGAAAGCTTGTGGATGGCATCCTGGGTGGAAGTTCGCAATTTCCGTATTTCGTTAATACTGTGTCTCGAGAAGTATCTATTCATATCAGGCAAGAGGTGACGCATCGTATTTTGGAGTATGTCTTCCCCTCCTAAGGTACCTCCGGCCAAGCCCCGTGTCCGGCAAACTCCTCCTGTTACGCTCACGACAGCTACATCACAAAATCCAGCACCCATATTGAAAATAAGTGCAATCTTTTCACTACCGCTGCCCATGTTCTCGTGCACATTCTGCTTCTGCTTCTGCCTCTGCTGCTGTGCATATAACATTGCAACAGCAGTCGGTTCAGGAATCAAGCTTAGAACACTAAGGCCAAGCGCATGACATGCCTTTGTAATTATTCTCAATTGGAGTCGGTTAAATGATACCGGGACTGTCAAGACTACTTTTTCTATTGAATGCTGGAGCTGGGTTTCAGCCATGACTTTTAGTTCACCAATTAATATTTCAAGACCTTCTTCAACATTAATAAACTTCCACATCTTATTCACTAATGCAGCAAACAATAGTCTTGCACCAATTTTTAAGTTCTGTACTGGAAATGGAAGGTTTATGCCCGCATGAACAGCAGAGTCCATGTCGTGTCTACCAATTAGACGTTTCATGTTGAAAATGGAAAACATCTCGTACACATTAGCCGGGGGGTTGTTTCTGAGGATCTCCACCTGAGAGCCATTCCAAACTGCCACAGTACATTGAGAGGTACCGATATTGATTCCAATTGCAATTTCTGGCGAAGTTCCAATTGCAGGAGGTTCAATATCAAATGCTACGCGGTATTCTTGTTCATCCATTCCCGATCTTCCAAAGGAAAAGCTTCACCTACTTCACAATAAAATACGGATTAAAAGACACTGTTAAGTTATTGATTGTTAAATTTTGTCTATCGAAAATCTGCAGTTCACTTAAATCAAGCTGAAAGCACTCGTGAGAAGGAAAAATGAACCGGATAATTGACACTGATAGATTTAATAAATGTGTTCTTGAGTCTACCTAAACCTACTACCTCCCTATTATTTCTGATTTTGTTCTTCACAGATTGTGGTTTTCCATAAATTATCTTAAATATGTTAGTCTTTTTTACCAAATTCCAACACCGGTTTCAAAATGTCACCAATCAAACATAACCAAGAAAATTAGACTACGTATGAATTGCATAACATGCAAATGAATAAACATAGAACCATTCAAGAATCATGAAACACAAAAATTCATATTGTAACTAAGAATTAAATCTAATAGCTCATCATACTTCGCATATCATCATGGGGCATCGTACAGTGAAAAGAGGCAAGAAAGATATGAAAAGTCAAATACATTGGAACAATCCCATTAGAATTAAATGTTAACGGGTGGAAGAAAATTATGGGAAAAAACCCAGAGAAATTTCTTGCATAGGTATTGAAGATTAAGTGATCGTAGCAAATGTGAAATTATAATGATAAAAAGTGATACAAAACTTGCAATGAAGAAAGCATCCTTACTGGAGAGAATGCTGTGAAGAGAATGAGAAGAAACTCACCTTTTCTTGACGAACAGAGAGAAAGAGACGAGCGAAGGGAAAGTAAGAAAATTCTTGAAGGAGAAGAGTGAAGGGAATTGAATGGTGTGTTAGTATTGATTGTACGGAGGAGCATAAATTGGTTTTTAGCGCGGGAGGCACAGAATTTAGTTAAAATGAATTGATGTTCTGTTTAGTCTGTTTTAAAGATTGGTTATTTTGAGGGTAAAATGGAAGATTTATTTATACAGTAAGAAATATATGATATGTGGACACTTGATATTCAACATGTATAAAATACTAGAGATCTACTACTTGTACAAGGTGAATTACTTTGTACGAGATCCAAATGCAGTGTTGGCTGCCAACATTGTACCTTTTTGGTAATGTCGAATGCAGCGCTGCCAACACTGCATCTGGACGGTGTACAGAGTGAATCATCATATACAAATAGACTTACTGTAAATATTATTTTCATTTCAAAAAGATAGATTTGATTTTTATTTATTTTTATATATGTCCTAAATTATAAACACAATCGACAACTATAATAGTCGTTCTACATGACATCTTATGTGAAAGTTTGTAATTTGAGATATTAATTTTTTATAATTTTGTTGTCTCAAATGACAAGTGCGTCATAAGTATGAATAGCATTGCTCTTTCCTTTATTGAAAATATAGATTTTTTTTTTCCATTTTTTAATATGCCCCTATTTAATTACCTTGTTATCAACGAATAAACTAATCTTAGCTACCTTTTGGCCTCCTAATTATAATTTATTTTTATTTCTTCTTATCAACCACACATTTTTCAATAAAATAATAATACATGTAAATTTAAAAAAAAATCTTATTTTTTTTAACCACGCATTCTAAAAAAAAAAAAAAAAATTACTATTCCTCTCATTATAACATATAAATAATGGGGGGCCAAACGGAGATTATTTAAACAATTATTTAATGTAGAGCTATATTAGAAAAAATATAAGAAAATTTTATATATTCTCAACTATATATATATTGGATTTCTTTAAAAATAGAAATAAGTCTATTTTATGCGACGAAAATAGTAGCATTATTCTTGTTTATATACTACTGAAGTATTTTTATGATTTAGAAGTAGAGCACTTTAACCTATTTCCTGGTTGTTGCGCAAATTAGAAAATCTGTCCATCCTCGTCTTTGATTGAGTTTTCGAGCTTTGAACCTCGAGAATTAGTTGTTGTTCAAGTATTGAAAATGTAGCAAGATTTGTGCCAGAAAAGGGGAAAAAAGATGTTTTTAAACTCTTTGGGGAACATAATTATTTATATCCCAACTAGCTATAATGAATCGTAATTAAAATTGATCTCTTATCCACAGTGGACATGAGATCATGATTGATATTGAATCGTTGTTAATTTGCCAATTATGTGAATCTTATAGTTTTTTTTTTTCTTTCGATGATAACTAAGCTTCTTAAAGTTTGTTTGAAGAAATTCATATTTTATGGTCCTAACAAAATATCCATTCAGGACCACTGAGGTGAGTACTCGATCGTAAACTTCAGGGCCTCGTGGGATTAGTTAAGGTGCGCGCAAACTGACCCGGACATCCACGGTTATCAAAAAAAAATAATAATAAATAAATTATGGTCCTAACAAAATGTTGCTTTCTATATGAGAATTCCTATTTGAAGGGGAAAAAATCACAGTGTTGTTGATTGCTACCTATTTTTAGGTGATACTTTACTCTCTTTTTAATTTCGTGATTGAGTTATTTGATTTTTATCGAACAAATGTGTCTAATAGAAAATATGAATTGGGTCAGAAACTTAGAAAATGAGGAGAATAGATAGATCCAATGTAAAAAGGAGCTCTTGAATAATATACCAATGTATGATAGATCCAATGTAAAAAGGAGCTCTTGAGTAATATACCAATGTTTGATTTTTATCGAACAAATGTGTCTAATAATAGAAAATATGCATTGGGTCTGAAACTTAGAAAATGAGGAGAATAGATAGATCCAAGAAAGATTTAAATTATGAAAGTGAGGAAAGAATTCAACACAAAACTCTACCATTGTATGAATTAGAGATAAGGAAGTGTTAAGGCAGTTAGGTTTTCAAGCTACTAGCAGAAGGCAGTAACGGTCCTAGAATATAGAATGAAGCTAACTGCCTACCATTGTATGATTGGAGAAATTTTGAATTCTATGTTATTAGTAAGAACTTTCATTTTGTTAGTTTTTTTAATGATACTGTTTGTTTCTCCCATAATGTATAATAAGACATTTACATTCTTGTTGAGAGTTTATCCTTTTTATACTTGAAAATCTAGCTCTTTTTTGTTTTTAATGAATCGACAAAATATTACGATATGAATAAGTTTTATTTATTTTCGTACAAAACAAGCATTTACATAAAATAT
>CAIGRS010116828.1:0-10331 GCA_903798395.1 Fraxinus floribunda
TAAATGTTTAGTAAGTATTATTTTTCATTATTAAATGATTTTTTGATTAATTAAAAATTAAAATAATATTAAAATAAGAAATCGTCTTTTTACGCTTTTTTACGCATAATCCTCGCCTAATCTCGTATAGCTCTTAGCTTGGCTTCCACGCATTGCCACTTCTTACGCCTTTTAGAATACTGGATGTAATAATGTAAACAATTACGCATTGTAACATGAATAACACACCGTGTACATTACATTTTCAAAGAAATTATATCCATTGTGATTAGGGACGGACTCGGCATTGAAGTTCAGTCCGAGCGGACATTGATCGGTCAACGTCGACAATCACCGATCTTATGGGCGAGGTCGTTTATTAATATTTAAAACTTAATATATATTATTATGTTAACAATAATATCAAACTTATCAAGTGCCTTAATGGTAATGATTCCAATAATATTTAGGAATGCTCACTGGTTTGATTCCTCCTCCCTATTGCCATTAATTTTGATAAAAATTGTAAAATGGTAAAAATTGGACAACTACAAATATATGAATTGCAAGTTAGGGAATCAAACCAGAGACATCTNTAGGAATGCTCACTGGTTTGATTCCTCCTCCCTATTGCCATTAATTTTGATAAAAATTGTAAAATGGTAAAAATTGGAGAACTAAAAATATATGAATTGCAAGCTTAGGAATCAAACTAGAGACATCTCATAAGGACTGTAAGTTCTAACCAACTCAATTGAGGAAGCTTTTGAAATTGAAATGAGATAACAGTTATATAAGCTAACAAATTTATATATTCTAAAAAAAAAAAAAAAAAAATTCCCGACGGATCCAGCACAAGCAGCCGCGGGGGCTCATCGGGTACTAGGTCTGCCCCTGATTGTAATATGATTTAAATGTAAATTAACATAGTGTGTAAATTCCAATCATTGCAACTTATTAAATGTAGATTTCTATATATATATATGGTGAAAAAAATACAAAAAAGTAAGATACAGCTAGTATGGCACGCTTAAAAAAAAAAAAAAAAAAAAATTTAAAAATGACATAATTGAAGTCTCGTGATTTTTGAAATACTTTTTGAATTGGCAATTAAACCGTCGACAACTTTTTGTAAAGGTTTTTTTATCGTTAAAAGTTCTCATGACAAAAACACTACTCACAACAATAGTAGCAAATCGACCCTCAAACAAGTAAGGTTAAAGTTAGGTTAAGCACAACTTGAGTTAAATTTGAGACTAGAAATGCTTAATTGTATAACAAGCTGAAATTCAAAAATGTTTTAGCTACACCCATTTTAAAACTGACAACAGTCATATTGCAGATAATTATAAAGATTTGTAACAAAGTGAAGCACTCTAGAATCTTTTACCATGAAATAATTGACAGTGTAGAGCATAGCAGTATAGCATGTGAAATCTCTAATACCATTTGAAGCAAAGCTGTGAAATACATGTGCTCCAATATAGTGCACAAATGCTGCTACCCAAAACTGTGCACCATAACATCCAACAGTTTGCATTCACAAGCATGCAATGAAGTTTATGCAGCAAGAATCATACCCAAGCTACTACAGCTTTAATACATTAATAAAATGTGATTCTAACGACCTACACCCAAAAACGAAAAAAAACTGAATTACATCAATATTATACATATACTATCAAATAAAACGCTAGCTCATAAACATCCAACTACACCTTTTGAGCGGATTCTGAAGCTTTCTTGAAGTTGGAATGACTCGACCACACCGGGAAAAATGTCGATCCATGAAGCTAAAATGTATTCTGAGGATTAACCCTCCTCCTGGCGTCTTGCCTGTAGTATGGAGTTTCATCTATTGTCCTCCTAACATAGTCGATGAAAGGTTGTGGCGTCCGGGGAGACAGTTCATTGACAACAGATGGAGTACTACGTTCGGGTGTGATGGGTGCGGTTACACTTGGAGTTCCAGGGCCAGGGACAACATTTTGGCGTGATCTTCCAGGTCTGTAGAGGTAACATATGACAGCAGCTACAGTTAGAATCAACACAAAAATTGAACCGGCAAAACTGGCCGAGGGTGCTGATTCAGTTCTCTCCTCCGGTTCATAGCTTACATCGACTTCAACCCTTTGACCGGTGGCTGGGAGTGTGATAACCAGTTGATCTTTCAATCTCTCGGCTCCATGAACTTTAACCTCATACGGAACAGGCTGTCTGACCCCATGACCTTCTCCGTCGACAGGTTGAACTGATAACCGGTCCTTGTGGTGCCAGTGGATTTCAACCTCTGTGTTCCCAATGATGGTTATGACATCCTTGTTGGAGCTTTCTGTCAGATTTAGACGCATTGGGCTCTTATCCATTTCAAGTAAAGTGAATCCTCCAATAAAAAGTGTGGATGCAGAACCAGAAACACGACTGTCACCTCTTAGTGAAGCATTGATGGTCACATATATACCCTGGTCTGTATCTATAGAACTGGGAGTAGAATGCACCAGACGTTCTGGAGGGTATGGAAAGAAGAGGCAATATAGATTGCCCGTGTCAAGATCTCTCCATGAGTGTGCATATCCAACATAAGGTGGGTCCAGCACACAATCAAACAAGAATTCAAGACTATCCCCAGAAGATACATGGTGCTTGTTATGAGCCTCGCTAAATTTTACAGAAAATCCATATCCGTTTGTTGGAAATCGCACATTTGTAAGTGTTTCTTTTGGGGCATTGACTGACACTATATTCCCCTTCAACACAGTAACAGAAGTCTGAAGCTTGAAACTAGAACTATTAAAGTGAACTCGGGTAGTACCTTCCCCAATGGCTTCAGCTTGGCCAGATTGCTTGTCAATGGATACAACGCTTCGATTGGAAGTTGACCAGTGTCCCAATGGTAGATCACTCAAACCTTCTATCCTGAAGTTAAGACAGGCTCCTTGGTGGAGGACGGTGTTTTGAGGATACAAACTAGGACCAACAAAAATCATAGCATAGTCTGCCTTCTGAGAATCACTAATGAATGCTATTTGCACCAGAGCTATCCCATGGTTTCTTGCTCGAAGATGTATATACCCATTAATGTTGTCGGTATCAACGGAGACAACATCTGGGTAGTTAGTTTCAACCTCAAAAAGTGTGATATTATAAGCCTCGTGAAAAGGATTTCCAAGAACATCATGATATTTGATAGGAAGATAAAGTTGAGCACCAAGAGCAAGAGTTTGGACTGGAAACTCATCTGTCAAAATTCTTACTTGAGATACCTCAGCTACCCTAACACAAGAAGCGATATCAGTTCTTGCAGTCGACCCATCTTTTGCTAGAATGCATGCAAGATTGTCACTTTCCCCAGTTCTTATTTTAGCCCCGTCAATAATCATAGGCTCACCTTGTACCTCCCCAGTCTTCTGGCCGCCGCTTTGTCCCAATAGAGAATAAGTAATTGTACCTTTACGAACATGAGCGTCTCCTTTATCATGATCATGTGAAGATGAAGGCAGAAGATCTGAAGAGGTATAGTAAGGAGGGAGGATCCACGTGGATCCCAGAGAAAGTGGAAGATCCGGGACCACCCGCAATGATGTAGATGCACTATAAAACCTCGACTTCAAAACCAAATTAGAAGATATAAAATCACAGGAGAATGTAACAGTAACATTTGTCTTGCCAGCAGATCTTCCATGGAGCATTTGAATAAAATTAAAATCTTTCTCATCTAAGTAACCAGAAGATCTAATTTGTTTATGCTCCTTAACGTGTAAGCTGTTTTCCACTCGAAAACTCAAAACCTCTTCATCTTCTACCTTCCACACGAAATCTTTACAGAGCTCATAAAACGAAAACAAATTTCCCTTAGATAAAGAAGTATGTATTGGCATCCAGCGGCCAACAGCGACTTGCTTGCTTTGAACATTTAACAAAGCTGTAGACGGGATCCCTACTTCAACCTTGCCATATAATTGACAAAGCATTATACCTCCATTACAAAAGATTGTGGCAACCAATGTAGTGTTTCCCAGTGATATTGCAGACAATAGTCCTGAAGACTTGTTAATTTTTGCAGTTTCATCATTCATACTGGCGTACTCTATGTATGAACCGATTTTTGGCCCTCCTTTTACTGCAAGCACATAAGACGCACCTGGTACAAGGAATATATCGCTAGGGTGTATTCTTGGTGGAGCATAGACTTCCACCTTAACTGGTTGAGTCAATATTTTGTTCCCAGAATGCTGGACTGTGCTAAGATAGACGGTTGTCACCCCAAGACGTGTAGCCTGTATGGTAAAATTCTGGCCGTTCAAATATCCATCAATAGGTCTTGAGAAACCATTACTGTCCACAAGGTCAACTATATGATCTTCAATATGAACACGAACTTTCATGTAAACGTACTGAGAAGAGTCAAAAGTACGTCCATCACTAATCCCAGCCAAAAAACTGATAGACTGCAAACTTCCTTCAATAAGGCTTATCTCTGATGCTACTGTAATCTTGATCCAGTCCACATCAGCAACTAGGACCACAGAAGACGCAGCTATTGGAGGTGCAACCCCAATATCACGAACAGTCAAAAGAACAGGCCCCAAGCTTTTGGGAGCTAGTGTCAGTTGTGAACCCTGGAAACCTGGTGAGCGTTGTATTACTTCCACAATTTGAGTATCATTCACCCTAGTCTCCAAGAAACCGCTCCCTCCAGTGATTGAGAGATTCAACCTGGCATCAGGACTGAAAAACAACAGGCCAAGTTCTGGATGGACTCTAAGAGAAGAAACAAGCTGCAATTGTATGGCATCTGTAAGAGCACTTGCAAAACCTTCAAACATTTTGGTAAAATCAAGGTGGTCAAGAGAATCAATGAACCCAATAACAGTAGAGCGAATGATGCACTGTCCTGATGTATTTTGCAGGATGAAAAACCTCTCCCAAGAGGACTTGGTTGCTGATGAACTGTAGGCATCATCCATAAACACCAATCCTTCACATTCAACGAGTTCCCACCTCAAACCGAGAGAAGACGCATTTGCAAAAGGTTTTCCAGAATAACCAATGCCAACAGCTGATATTCGTATTCTGCGCCCATTTGCTACAGTAATTGGGGCGGCACGAACTCCTTCAGGCTTGCGTTCAGCTTGAACTGCAGACTGTATAACTTGAGGCGAATTCACTGCTTCATCAGCTATTAGCACAAGGGAAGAAGGAAAGCTACACATAAGCAACAGTTGCACTTCCTCTACAGTAGGCAATTGGTGGCCATCCCCCATCATGTTTCCACGCCTGAATATGAGTTTAAAGCTTCCCAAACTTTGGCATTGTATTCTGTATGCACTGTTATTGCCGGTTAACAGTTGTAATCCAACTCTGTTTGTCACATAAGAATTATGTTCATCTAAAGCTTCCACAACTTCAATGAATTCAACACCTTGATGCCACCGTTCAGGTCCACCTTGAAGCTTCACGTCCAAGTGAGCGCCAGGGGTGAGATATAGATAGTCCAAATTTTCCAACTGATTCTGAGCTTCAGTTTGACTTAAATCATATGAGTAACCACCAAATTGGTTTCCATCACTGGCCTGCTGCACAATGAGTGGTAAATATGCTGCAATACAAGAGGAAGCTTTTAAGATGATTGACCCACTACTAGCATGGTCGAACTGTTGATATTCTTGAATCAATGTTGCATGTAGCAAAGTGCGACCAGGATTAGAAGCGTATATTAGTGTTCTTCCACATGGAGGGCCATATGATGAGGAATTGATATCAAGGGCATCTAGGTTGTTATAAACAAATGATTCCACTGTTGTATTAATGATTGTGAAGTGCTCACTTTCAGTTTTCCATCTTATAGAGGACCTGAAAGCATCGCATGTATAGAAATACGAGCCATCTGATGCTTGTAATGTTACATAAGCTTGAAGATATGATCCAACAAGTGCCTCGACAGGAAAGTAAGGAAGCATAACCATCGAAGAGGGGATGGAAACTTCAATAATCATCTCATCGTAATTCAATGAATCAAAGATGGAAACTACTTTTATAGTTGCTTTCCCAGACTTTTTAGCCTCAACTATCCCGGAAGCAGATACAGTCACAACAACCATATCCGAAGAAATCCATTTATAGTCACTGGAAGACATTGCACAACCTCCAGTTGCCTTAAGCTCTAACTCCTGGTAGACCCCGGGGACCCAGGGGAGGAGAATTGCATTGGAGGGACCACCCATTTCCTCCATACTGAATTTCACTTGATCACAGACCATGACTTCTTGAGCAAGCTTCAGAACCTCTTTTCTCGTGTCTTGTCCACCGGTGTAAGTCAAAGTTGCCATCAGTCTTCCCAATCCATATGAATTTGCTCTCAAAATTCTATAATTTCCTTCAGCAGTAGTACCTTCTGAAACTGGGAGAATATTCCAGAACTCATAGTGGTCATCTTGCAACTTAATATCATCACTCTCTGTTATATAAATTTCTTTTGCCCCAGGTCCAGGTGTAAAAACCTTCGCATGAATGAGATATTGTCTGCCACAAATAATGTACCAACGTGACGCAGATGGAATAGGTTCTATTCCCTCAATAGTAGCACCAGAAAGAGAGAGAGGTAATATAAACAACGCTAAAGTATCTGGGATGACAACGTGAAGTGATGACATCTGTATGTGCCCAACAACCCTGGTGTCTTCAACTGTAACTGTTGTTACTCCTAAGTTCAAAGCATGAGTTTCCCCCATCTCTCTCTCCACCTGGGCAACGGAAGAGTTCAAAACATACCACTGATGAAATGGAGATGGTAAACTTACCACTTGAGGAATATTGCCACGAATAACCTTAAGAGTATAACGGACAACAGCACCAATTAGAACAAAAACAGGAGAGGGAGGATCAAGAGACATTGCTTCTGCTACCGTCAAAACAATCTTATCTGCCATGTGCCCAAATGACGGTTCCATCAAATGAACAGAAACGATTTCGTGGCCAATTTCAGTTCCTTTCACTACATACAAGTCAGAAAATACACCACTATCTTCAAGCTTTACCTGGATATCTAGGTCACCGCACAAGCCACCACAATCACTCAATGGAGAGTCCTTAAGAGGAACATGGACAAGGTGATGAGGAAATTTATCAGTTTCCGGTGTCATATGCCACATGAACTGTAATCCCACTAATGATGAAAACACATTGTCTGCAACACAATAATTGAAAAGCCAAAGATTATCAAATATTTTTTTTACAAAGAGAAAAACATGGGAGCGAATACACTGAATAGTCCATGACATGAACTTTTAAATAAATTAAAGCCAAAATTTCAGTCTGAGGCACCTCAGAAACTTGAAAGTTGAAACTACCAGGTCACATCCATCACTACTCGCTAAGAAGCTAAATCTTACAGTACAACAACGTCATAAAACAGAGAAAACTTATCAAGACAACACTAAAACAATTAACAAGACAACACGAAGCTTACAACAATTATGAGACCAGTAATATTTTCAGAAAATACCTTCACTGTCAAAGGCACGTACGCGAAGAGTGGCGAGCCCATCGAGGTCAAGTTTGACAGAATTATGGAATATCTGAATCCTAGACATTATATCAATATAAACCTTGCAACGAATCACCATTCCGGTATTGACATCAGTGGCATAAACTGCAGTTTCCTTTCTACCACTATAAGGAGCAATGGAATTCAATCTAGCACTCGTCGAACAATGATTGCTTGAATTATACTCCGGCACCACCGACAGTATATCATGGTGATCCCATGACCTATACACAAAAAATAGCTATTGTTTGAAAATTTTGAAAAAAATAAAAATCAAAAATCAAAGGCTTAAACAGGGGATGCAATCTGTAATACCATTTGAAGCAACCATCACTGCCTTGAAGTCTGTATTCAACAGGGTGAGTCATTTTGGGAGGTAATAGAATGTTGACGTCCGCAATGTGAGGGCCGGAGCTAAATTGCGCCGTCGTTTGAGCAAATAGCATCGGCAAGACCGTAAAGAACAGCAGAAAAATGGAGGTGGACATTTTTTCCATGTGAAAATGGTGAAGAAGGAAAGACCATCAAGAAATTCGAAAATTAGGGATTGTAGATGGAGAATTCGAGAAGATAAATTGGGGGAACACACGAGAACTGGGGTTTTGTAAAGGGTTTTCAGGATGGTGCATGTTTGGATTGGACCCTTTAATTTGATATATGTAAAGTTACTTTATTCCTGAAAAAAGTTTAATTTACTATTTTAACCACTTTATTTTTTATTTATTTTTTTAGAAAAAGTATTTACTTTTTCTTACTCCTGTTGTACTATTATTTAAAATCTTAATTCAAATCAAATTCAAATAATCACCATTTATCATATATTTTAGGATTATTCTACTTCACCCTAATGAGTTACCGAATTTTTTACCTAATTGTCACATGGCGACCCCCTATTGGGGGGTGCCTGGGATAAAAAATTCGAGTAGTATAGCAAGGTCCTATATTTTACGGATCTACAACTTTTTAACTATACATTTTAATTTTTTTATCAAAATTTATTAAAAATCTAATTTTAATCGTGGACTTAATAAATAAGATAATATTTAAAACTACATATTAAGAGCATGTTTGCGAGTGATTAAAATTCAATTAAAATTGAAAATATAGTCGTTATTGGATCCCACTCGTCTAATAAAATCAATAATAAAGCCTAATTTTTTAATTTTAATCCGATTTTAATCTCTACCGAACACGCCCTAATTTACTTTTTCTCACTGCTACTACAAGTAAATTACTTGTGATTTCAGGAAAAAAATATGTTACTTAGATATATTTGATTGCATTTATTTTTTATAGAAAATTTCAGTTTTTCATTCAAATTCCTACTTTGAGGTGTTTGTTTACTATTTTTCAACTTTTAAAAATATGTATAGTTTAAACATTTTTTTTTTTGAGTAAGTTTTTGTTTTCCTCAAAATAAGAAAAATATTTTCTTTTTAAGTATATATTTTCCATATCAATCAAACACACTCTTATTTTTAATTGTGGAAATAGAAAAATCATAGATTTTTTTATATTAAAATTACTTATTTAATTGTAAGCTTAGCCAAACATGGTACATGGAGTACGCGTGTCTCTGTTTTAATTGCGTCTGGTACTGGATTGTTGGAAGGAGTGATTCCCGGCCACCCACGTTCAATTCCTTTTGGCTTTGTTCTTTTTCTTTTTGCAATTATCTAATAATTTGCGAGATATGGGTTTTTTTTAACTGTAATAATAATAAATTAATAATTGCTCCAAAAGTGGGTAAAAAGCACAAAGAAGTCACTCAACTTTTAAAGAACTTTTATTTTAATCGCTCAAATTCTTGTTGTTCACTCTCATCACTAAGTTTTGATTTTGTTTTAATTTCATAACAACTAGCTACTTTGTCACAAAATTCATTGTCCTTTTCTCCGTGGTAACAAATTTCCTTACATAGATCGCATGTATGTTAAGTTGAAATGTGATTTCAGTTTGTACGATTTTTGTATTAATAGCACAAGTTTTTGTCATTGTCTTGCTAGTATAACAAAGTAAATCGTAGTAGTACTTACAAGAATATATGTATAATATCATGCACCGTAGTGACATTAAATTTTTATATTAATTGAAGATAAAAAATCTATAGCAATATTCTTTTAGAAAAATAAATGTATAACCATAAAATAAATAAACACAATAATATCCTTACAATCTTGGAAGTGGAGTTAATTAAGACCCTCGATTTTATTATTTTTTACCTCTTATTATTTAAAAATTTTCTTAGGATTTACAACTTATAATCTAGTAAGATCTTTTCAAATCATGCTAATATTAAGCCCCCGTTTGGCACCCATTAATTTTTCTTTCTCTTTCTCATTCTCATTCTCATTCTTCATTTCAACCACAAATTCTTCAATAAAATAATATTACACACAAATCAAAAACTTTTCATCAATTTTTTACCATACATTCTCACATCAATCGCTATTCTAAAATTTCTATTATGATAAACTTCGATATCATGTAAGTCTCACGTGATCATTTGATGTTTAATAAAGCGTTTTTCATCAGTTTGGAATATGCTTGTCATAGTTTTAAAAAATTGAGGAATGGATAAAACAAAATATAAAATATGGACACGAATTCAATAAATACAGCAACATCTGTAAAAATTTTGGCAACAATTTTCTGTACAAGTGGAATTGTTGTATGTATTATATGAAAAGTCAAATCAAGAATACTTTGTTACGTAAATCCGTTTGATCGTACAATTTGATATGTCACTTGCTTTTGCCTCGAGTTGGTGGGGATTAAGGTTACATTTTAGTAGATTTTGATAAAA
>CAIGRS010116918.1:0-15973 GCA_903798395.1 Fraxinus floribunda
GACCTGGCACAGCAGCTCGGCTCTTAAATTAAAGTCAAACAATCAATATTAACCATCACAACTTTTCAACCATACATTAAAAAAAAGCCATCCAAAAATACCAGGTTTCCATTTCAGAGAGCGGAGCGGACTTTATTTCTGCGCCCTGGAGTCCCCCTTGCATCTCCCTCTCTCACCGTTATCACCATTGGCGAAACCATGTACCTGTACATTCACCGATGAATTCAAATGTATTTGTACAGTTGTATTGCATTGTTGTACAATAAACATCCCAAAATTCGTATCGATATAAAGATTACAGCTTTCTGCTTCTGATCCAGGCATAGAGCTCAAATGCGTAGTTTTCTGTGGGGAGCTGTTTTTATCTATGTATAAAATCCTTGGCAAACAACGCCTCTTATATCGCTCTCTCATCACGAACTATGTGAAAGCTGGCCTTATTGATAAGGCAGTCCAAGTGTTTGATGAAATGTCCAATTCAGATTGCAGGGTCTTTTCCATAGATTACAACAGGTTCATTGGAGTGTTGATAAAGAACTTGCGTTTTGAGTTAGCTGAACACTACTATGATTTAATGGTTTCGAAAGGGTTCTCTTTGAGTTCCTTTACCTACTCCAGATTCAGCTCCGGATTATGTAAAGTTAAGAACTTTGAGCTCATTTGTAGGCTTTTTGAAGATATGGATAGGCTCAACATTTTGCCTGATATTTGGGCTTATAATATTTATTTGAATCTTTTGTGCAGCGAGAATTTAGTAGACAATGCCTTGGAATTGTTGAGAGTAATGAGAGAGAAGGGGCGGGAACCTGACATAGTGAGTTATACCATTACAATTAGTGGGTTGTGTAGAGTTAAAAGGCTTGATGAGGCTGTTGAAATGTGGAAAATAATGATTAAGAAGGGTTTTCAACCTGATAATGATGCTTGCAGGGCACTTGTTTTAGGGTTATGTGACAATGGGAAGGTTGATTTGGCATATGAGCTCACTGTGGGGGATATGAAGGGGAAGGTTAAGTTTAATGTAGTAATTTATAATGTACTTATAGATGGGTTTTGTCAAGCAGGTAGGATTGATAAGGCACAAGCAATCAAGTCATTTATGAGTAGGAATGGATGTGCGCCTGATTTAGTTACTTATAATGTGTTGTTGAATTATTTTTGTAATGAGCTAATGTTGGACGAGGCAGAGAAGTTAGTAGATAAGATGGAGCGAAGCAGGACGAAGCCCGATGGTTATAGCTACAATCAACTTCTAAAGGGTCTCTGCAAAGGCAATAGAGTAGATACAGCTTATGTCTTGATGTCCAGAAAGATGGAAGCTAAAGGGTTGGTAGATGTTGTATCCTACAATACAATTATAAGAGCATTTTGCAAGGTGGGCCGTTCTAGAAGGGCTTTTAAGCTATTAGAGGAGATGCGGAAGAAGGGAATTGTTCCTGATGTGAAAACATTTACCATCCTCATAAAAGCTTTTCTTAGAGAAGGCAACTCGAAGATAGCGAACAATCTTATTGAACAGATGACAAAAATGGGTATATCTCCAGATAATGTATTGTATACTGTCATTATTGATCACTGGTGCAAGATCGGTAGTGTAGAAATGGCTCGCAGTATTTTTCATGAGATGGTAAGTCAAGGAATTGCCCCTGATGTAGTGTGCTATAATGCACTCATCAGTGGATTTTGCAAGGCTCTCAGAGTTAGTGAAGCCATGCATCTATACGAGGAAATGCAAAGTAGAGGTTTGTATCCAGATGAGCTGACTTTCAAGTTAATCATTGGAGGTCTCATAAGTGAGAAGAATTTTTCGTTGGCTTATGGCGTCTGGGATCGGATGATGGAGAAGGGATTTACCCTTGACAGAGATATATCTGAGACTCTTATCAATGTCATCCATTCAAAAGATGCTTCCTGCCGTAACTTCACCAATGGTTTGTATCTCATGACTCCGCATCATGCTCCTTTCTTGTGTGCAAATTCGTCTGAGTGCATTTCCATGACCTGCATCTGTGTATTCTAATCTGCAGTTTAAACAACTGTACAAATGTTGAAATAGCTCTGCAAGTAGTTATTTTTGTACCTTGACCCATATCTGTAACGTGAATTAAAAATTAATGATTTCTGCCAGTAGGAAACCATATCTCGTGCTTCAGGAGAACAGGTAAGCAGGAGCTTACAAGTAACAGAGAAAATTATATGAACATATCGCATGACGTGTATTCAGTCGTATTTTTTGAAATGGGTTTGTGTGACAAGAAACTTTAAACTTTACAAGTGTTACTAATCTTTTCTTAGCAAAACGAATTTAGGTTGAATTGCTGCGAAGCCCTCACAAATATATTCTCAGTTGATGATGCACCTATCAAAGCCATCATCAATTACCACATATTCCTGGCTGATTCCAGAAATAATTGAACAGGTTGGGTTTATTTGTCGCCCTCAGTTTTCACCCTTGTAGGGATTCTTGACATTTCCATAGTTTGTTTTGCATATATGCCAAATTCAAGAACAAACAGAAAGATAAGATGAGACGACAAAGCTGAATAACATTTCAAGATATATCCATAGAGCAGTGGCCGTGGAATCATCGTGAAAGCTCATTGTTCGTTCTTTATCACCAGAGCCAATATGTCAGCTAAAAAATTACTCAAAATTTGCTCTTCTTTTTTCAGTTTCTATATGATGTGTGCTATTCTACACATTTTGGGCTCATTCTGCACAGAACGAAAGCAGGCGCTCCAGTATCCTCATGTAGCAAGCCAGGGACCTTTGTCTTTTTGCCCTTGGGCAGGTATGAAGCTGAACTAGATTTCTGAAATATCTCATTATTATGATAATCTAGTAATGATTTTTTTCTTCTGCCTTTCTGAAGTATTTTGAATGTACCAAGGACAAATATGTAATTCAAGAAAGTTACAGTATCTCTTTGTTATGTATATAGTGGCTGTCTTAATACTTTTAATCATTAGTCTTAATCTATAAAAACAATATATGGAACAAAAAAGTAGCAAATAATAATTTAACATATTTGTAAGTTTTGAAAATTGAATAAATCTGACTAGTTATCTAATAATTTTTTCTCTCTTTGATTTCAAACATAACTTAAAAATGCTTAATCGAGTACTGAGCGTTTTATCCATGCAAGGTGAGGCGTAAGCCTTGCGGCAAACCAATAAAATAATTCAAAAGAATATAACAATGCAAAATTATGCTCATAATAAACCATAACCATTTTAAAAATCCACAAAAAATAAATTAACAAAATTAAAATTCTAACTTTTAAACAAACATAAAATAGATTAATAAAATAGTAGATATCAAGTTATCAAAGCAGTAATCACAAAACAAAACTGTTATATACCAATAGAATTAGAGGCAACTTAGCTATCTCTTATACCAAAACTGCTAATAATGGAATCTTTAAAGGAATCATAAACATCATGCTTCTCATCTGTTTATTTTCATCCCTTTTCATCGTCGTCCATTAGCAGTTGTGTTTTCCCCTTCTCCTTCCCCTTCGTGTAAATAAAGAAACCATATAAACATTCTAAATTATAAAGAAATAGCCCAAAAAGCCAAGGTCGGTAATAAAATGTTAAGAGAAACATTAGACAAACCCGTGAACACCATAATCCCGAGGCTTTACCTTGAGGCGTCAGCCTCACAAATGGCGCTTAAGGAGTAAGCTTTGAGGCATTTTGCAAAAGCCTCATGTGAGGCAGGATTCAAGGCATAAGCCTCAAATAGCTTTTTAAACAATGATTTTAAAAGAAAAGAAAATAAACATAGAGACAACAACTAGAAATATATAAAAGAAAAAAATGGTTGCCTTGTTTGGCAATGAAAAGTAGCATTTTTACTTGGTAGGTGGATTGTACATCAGTAGAGAGCAAGGATAGGCCAATGTTCCTAACTTGTTTTCTCTATCTCCAGTTTTTTCTTTTTAGTTTTATGGTTGGTTTGGTTTATGGCAGCCTAAATATGCACTTATAATGTATTGGGCTATGAAAAATCTGTTTGAAAAGTTGAGACCAGTACAAGGTAGCTTCAAAAGCGTAGGGGGTACTTTGCTTGGTTTCATAGCCCAATACATGCTTTCGAGTTAGTCAAGACGTAAGCCTCAACAATGGTCACAGATCATATATTGTCTCCCTAATGAATTCTTTGCATGTGGTGTCTGTAGGACCTGTGCTTTGCTGCCTCACCATTAATTGTACCTGTAACATGGAGCACAAAACTTGGTTGTAACACCAGTTATTGTTAATGGACTGAATAGTAATTCAGATGTGCATTTATCTTATTTGCCCTTTCTCAATTCAGGTTTGACTTTCTTTTCTTCTATTTCATGTAATTTTTCCATTTTTTTTTTTGGGTTGGCGGCATTCATTAAAGAATCAAAGATATATTTTACTTGTGGACTATACTGTTATTTTAAATATGCTCCAGAAAATTGATTCTATTGCAAACTTTAACCGTCCAATTGCAGCCAAAAGTTCTTTCTTGATAAGATCAATTTACACATCTCATTTAAGTACCTGAGCAGTTCCACTTTTCTCATTCTAAAGACATTTAAAAGCTTCACGCTGTTCTTCGATGTCGTATGTTGCATTACCAATGAATCATTTGAGCTTAAACACTGCCTACTCGACCTTGTATCAGCATATGATGGTTTTCCACCAGATATTAGATTATTTGCCTTTTATGCTTAACTAATGTCTGTCTTTTTGTCTTTTCAGAATTCTAGTACCACTTCTGATTCTGCATTTTTCCTTCTTTTTGATTATTTACATTTTTCTCTTCATGCTCCTGTCTAACCTTTAGATGCGGTGATTTACCTTTAACAGGAGACAGGCCACCATTTTCTTCTACAGCAGCCATCAACAACAATGTTGGACTAGTTATTGATTTTCCTCTGCAACCACACCCATGACCAAAGCGGGTATTGTTGTTCCCTTCCTCAGCCGCAAGTGAAGCCACAGCCCACCTGGGAAGTGACCAGCATTCAACTACCGACACCATGGACATCTCATAGAGCCAGGCCAATAGCATGTCTGTGGCTGCATTCTCTGAACTCCCATGGATAAATAATTGTCGGAAGCCTAGCAGTCCTCATAGTCACGGTCTCCACTCTCACAAAGATAAAAATCTCAACTTTTGTTGTTTTTAATATTGAAAAGAGCAGAGGCAAGTCTTAAATTATATGCCACGAAAGCTCAAAGTTAAATAGACGAGCACTCAACAAAGTGGCACTAGAGTACCACCTCAACACGGATCTAACATTGCTTGCAAACATCACCAATCCCCATGCTAAGGTGAATACAGATTTCTGTAACATCGTCATGAATCTTTATTATGACGAAATTATGTGTTAAAACAATTATCTGCGACATGTAGTGAGTCTGGTTCGCAAATGTACCCACGGTGGAAGCCATGTTTGTGTTTGGAACGTCATATCCTAGAGCTGAGAAAAAGATGGGCAGTAGACGAGTTTAACTATGAGTTTAGAGATTTATGGGTATAAATTGTCCTCCACCAGTCTTAACTGGGGAAAAATGTGTATTGCAAAGCGCCTAAACAACATATGGGGCTTGAAGAGAAAGTGTTCATTTTTCTTCTGCGGTGAATTCATTTCTGAACAAGATTGATTATTTGTTCACAGATCACAATAGTTGGCACTTATTTCTGTTTGATTATTTTCTTTTTTTGTCATACAATTCAGTGTCATGTCACTTGTAATACAGTGATAGCATGTTTGGTAAAAAGTAAAAATAAGTTAAGATCTTGTTCTTTAAACTCCAATAATGTCTCATCTTGTTTTTTACACTCCAATACTGTCTTGTAGTACCAAAATTGCACTGGAAAATCCCAAAGACAGTCAAAATTGAGATTGCAATGGGTTCCTCAATAGTCTGAGCCCCTAAGGGCGTCCAAACCGTGGAGCGATAGAGAAATGGAATTCTAGATCTTTTAGCTTCGTTCCATCAACTTGGCTTAACAGGTGGTGGAGAAACTGAGGCTTGCGGATCAACCACTTGATGCAGATTTTGTGGTGAATATTCCTGAAGGGGCACAAGGAATCTAAGACCTTAGGACACAGCCTCTTTTTTTAAAGCGGGAAAGCATTCCTCCTTGCAACAACACTCTCATAGGGTGATGTGGTTAATAATCGTGTGATTCATGTCATAAAAATAATTAATCAACCACAGAAGAGATTCTAAAAGCTAACATAAAGGTACAAAGTACAAGGTGCTCTGAACAACAAACCGATATTTTCCAGATTTTGGGAGATAGACAACTCATAGAAGAAAAGGCCTTCGAGATATACTGTAATATATACTGCATTACATGCTCCACGATGAAACAAGAAACAAAATCAAGATTCAGGCCAGCAATTTTCGCTCTCTATCACACTTCGAGAATCTGGCATCCGAAGCACAAACACCATTATTTATATATCATGGAACCATGGCAATAATCTAACACATGCTTTTTAGGACCTGTACCCGTATCCGGTAAAGAAAGGATGCTTGAGGGCTTCGTGAGCAGTCATCCTGACAGAAGGGTCATGCCGAAGAAGCCCTAGCAAGAGGTCTATCAGATCTCCAGCTGAATGATCCACATGCTGCATTACTACGTTCTGCAGTGACAGGATGAAATGAAAAATGAAAATGCTTATAAATACACTGACCAAAGGGTCGTGAGGATAAACTATGGACGGGGGTATCGAAAGAAAAGGACTTGAGTTTACGGATCAAAGAGAAAAAAATGCTGACAGTGAGACCAGGGGAAATAAGACTAAAAAGGCTCTCTTAACGAGGGATGACTAATATTTTTCTCTGTTTGTCAAGTTAAAATGTCACCAAATGCTTCTGCCGTTTGACACTTCAGCATGGATAATGTGAATAAATGGACACGTTCACTTTGGGAAAAAAAAAAATTCAAATTACATGTGCCAATCATCCACCATATCCACAAAAATTAGCCTGACATGTTGATTTCGAAAGTAAATTTACAAGACAGGTGATCTAACACAAGAATTTACACCAAAGATTACCTAAATAAACAATGCTGAGGTAAGTGTAGCGAAAAAACAAAATGTAGAACCAACCTGAAGGCAAGGCAGCTTTGTGACAGCTTTAATGCTTTCTCTTGAAGTTGCACCTTCAGGCCAGTCCAACCTACCCCATTTTACATATTTATGGGCCTTTCGACTATGTCAATGAAACCACAGGAGGGAAAGATACTATCAATAATCAGCAAAACAAATGATAGAAATGATGAGATAAATTTCCAGTTCAATTAACATACTCTACACATTTCAACATGTATTGGGGTAGAGGACCCAACACTCTCTCCATCATGGCCAGGTGTTCTAAATTCTCGTGAGTCTGAAACAAAGCTTCACCCTGCATAATCATCAGATTTAAAAGTTAAGGCTTCCCCCATGCCTCTAGTCATACAGTTATTTGACCAACAGGTGAAACATTACTGCTGAGTCATCAGAATTACCGAGCATAGCTCAACCAAGATGCAACCAACACTCCATATATCACATGCATAGCTCCAGCCAAGTCCTTGAAAAGACACAGGCAGTCTCAACATAGCAATGAAGAACGCCAAAGTAAAGTAGGTGGTGACACAAGAAAATTCTACATACCAAGAATAACCTCAGGGGCACGATAATGTCTAGTGGAAACAATATAATTGTATTCTCGACACTCATAGACCGCGCTACCAAAGTCAATAACCTTAATAGCACTTGACTTTGGCAATCTCTTACAAGCAGACCCATCTCTTAATGACCAAGATGCAATCTGCATATGCAGGATAGACATTAAATGAACAGCTGACAGAAAAAAGAGTCACGTGGAAAAGAAATGAAGTCTGAATATAAAAATAGCCAAGTCAGACAGCATAAACTCTTAGATTGACTGACATACCCTGAAGTCAGGTATTTTCACGTACTCCGGAGAAACAAAGAGTATGTTCTCCGGCTTCAAATCAGTATGGATGAGACGCATATCATGCATGACTGCAACAAAAGCCAGCCAAAGCATTCAAAGAAAGAGTTTTGTTTCAGATGAGAAGACTATATATTAAGATGAAAAAAAATGGTTGCATCATCGCAATCAAAGTTGTTACAAACAAGAAAACTTCTAGCGAGGTCCCTAAAATGGAATGAAAACGATGGGATCATATACTAGAATGGTTGCCACGAGGATAAAAAAAAATGTAGTAGAATGACAGAGGTATTGACCACAGACATGCTACACATTCCAAAAGTTGCCTGCCAATCTCGCGAACTAGATCAACTGGAAATGAGCGGTAACTGTTTTTCCGTAGAAAATCGAATAAGCTTGGTCCAAGCTTCTCAAATACCTGTTAAGACCATTACATTCATTGACAAGCCTTGACTCCCCAAAAAGTTGAAAAAAATGGGGAATTCATGTTACTTTGAATTGATGATATACTTACTAAACAAATATGGTTACGATAATCAAACCAGTTCCGTAATTCAACACAACTGCAAAGAATGAACTTGTTTAGCCATCAGCGCAAAGTTCTGCTTTATATGAATGAAAGACAGAAAAGCTGAAAATAAACAATAATATTATCATTGATTGTAAACTCACCGACTGCCATTTTTATCATATCTTCCAAGCAACTGAAGCACATCAATTTCTACCATTGCTACTTCGCGATACTTCTTAATGCTTCGGACAATTTTTATTGCAACCAATTCCTTTTGTTCCCTGTCCCAGCATTCCAAAACTTGACCAAATGTACCTATGAAATGAATTAAGATTTTAGACATGAAATGAGAAAATGACCAACGAGTATCCCATTAAATGTATATTTCAACAAGAGAGACTAACCTTCACCAATCTTTCTCAGGATCTTATCTGGAATGCAGTACAAAGTGGAGATATGGTGTAATACACATTTAAAAGAGGAAGAAATTAGATACTGGACCATATCAGAAATTAAAATATATAATTCAATCAGAATTTTGGTAATAGCTGAAGATGGGTTATCATTTCTTTCCAATTGCATTCGAAGCCATTTCCTCCTTCATTATATTCTTATCTTTCTTCTTTTTTGGGAAAAGGAAGATGGATCGGTAAATAACATCATTTTTAAGATGTCTGGTAGAAAATGGAGAAAAAAGCAGACACTGCCATAACAAGTCAAACAGACTGGAGCTATGCTAGACGAGAGAATACGAGATGGCCTTATCATGAAAAGTAAATAAAATTACAGCGAGAGGTTAAATTCTCTCCAAGCTCAAATACATAATGCCCATTTTTGTCATCATCCCGCCATGGCGGAGAGCCTCTTTCAGCAAGTCCTCTTGTGTATAAATTATTGAGGTCTGCAGACACTCCTTGATGCCCATAATTTGATATGCTTCCAGTCTCTTGTCCATGATATATCCCTGGTTGGACCTAGAAACAGCAATGTATGCATACTTCATTAAACAGAAATCAAAGAGAGGTTTCTCCTCTGCCATAAATTATATCACCTCATAGATATGGCCACACTAGAAATTGTTGAAAATTAGCTAACAAGTTTAAATTACAAATAACTACTTGCTAAGCTGAAGAACAAGAACCCAGAACCACTATTGTTGCACAAGTTTTAGCAAAGAACATGCAAAGGAATCACAAACATACACATGAACGCGGACGTGCACACATGCACACAACTGGAGATATAAAAAGTGTCATATCATTCACCTATTTGTTTCCATAAATTGGAGGGTTGATATTTGATAATCAGTGATCTAATTCACATTTTAATATCAAAAAATAAAGCACGCCAACTATGAACTAAAAAACAATATTATTTTTTTGCCTTGACAAACAATGGCAGTAAGTTGAAGCTAAGCCTTATCTCCAGTAAATATGGTACACTTGGGATTGGCTAAGGTGCTATGTCTAGATCGAGAAGGAATGTAACAGAAGCGTTTTTACTTTTTCCCTAGACCAAAAAGTGAATAACCTTCTCAATCAGCACTTTAACCATTATCACGTATTTGACTCAAAACTACAAATTTATTTTGGTTCCTCAACTGCGAAAACTTATTTTACTCAGAAATATGTATTCATTTTAGTTACTCTGAAGTGATACGAAGGCAACATGTTTAGTTTACAGACTTCCCTATTGCTAAGGACTTTAGTTTACATCTCTAGTGATATTAAACATTTTAAAAACAATTGAGAATACTCCTAATCCTTTCAACTGAAATCTTTCCATTACCCTATCTAAAGAACTCAATCAACATAGAATCTCACACAAAATTCTAATTGCCACAACTGTCGCATGAATTACCGATAAATTTTCATTACTATACTAAAAATCAAGCAAAAATACATAACGGAAACTGACCTTGGAAGCGTGAGAAAGTTGGTCCCAGGCTAATTTTGGACGCTTATTAGGACGGCGGTCCATGTGAGAATACGGAAATTCGCCCGTGTACTCCATATCTCCATTACAAATCCATTAATCGAAATATGGATAGCGTAATTTCAAATCTTATTCGTGTGTATGAAAATGTGAAACCCTAACTATAAATAAATGTATGATTTATTCAATTTCAGAGCCTTTGGGGAAATTTTCATTGGAGGTTACTAACTATGAATATCTTTTATGTTAGTCACAAAATTTTAATTTATTTCCATTTAAGCACTTAACTTAGAAATTTCAATATTAATTCTTTTCTTGAGCCCCAAGCTCAAAAACCTAGCAGACGAGGAATTGAGAGATTTGAGCATAGTAAATTGAGGGGTTTTATCCGACGAAAATTCGAACTTTGGCAAGAAAAAAAAAAACTATTTTGGAAGTTTCAAGGAATTTATAAACAATTCTACTTCTCATTGTGTTTCGAATTCTGAAGCATGGAATTTGGGCCTTGAATTTGAACTGAAATGAATATATTCCCAATACATTTCAAGCATGATATTATGAATTATGTTTCAAAGATCTGGATTTCTTGCATCTGATACAAGTTGTTTGGTGAGGAGTTATTAATAGGTTGCCTTATATTCTATTGAGTTAATTTGTGTTTATGCCTGGGCGGCTGGCCTCTGATTTGATGTAATAAGCTTGAAAAGAACTAAAAGTTACTTTTACCCCTTCTGTTTTGTAGAAAAGTTACTTTTTTTAAAAAAAAACCAAATTTACTTTTTAAGTTTAGCCAATAATGCTTAACAACTATCGATGTCTATGCTAAAAGTTAGAGCTTTTCTTCCTTGATAATGATGTAACTGCAGAAGGAGAAAATGGAAAAGGAGGCTGAGATAAGAAGAATGAAAGGGGAGCTATATCAACAGCAAAGAGAAAGGGACTCTCTTGCCTGAGCTATTGATGGATTTAACTGCTATCTAAATTATGATGGCCATCTTATCTTTGGAATTATAATCGTAATGCTTGACAGAATCCTCATAAATCATGACTTTGTTATTGAATTTACAGTTGATTACCATTGGTGTACCTTGATTTGCACGTTTCTTGGCATTTGGTTTTAGTTTTCATCATATGGTGTTTCAAATTGCTATTTCCCGGAGTTGCTTTTAGTATGATGAATAAAATTTAATTATGCATTTTTCGGTTGAATGCTTGATGCTTTGACGTGATGGATAAACATGAATGGTCCAGGATTCACTGGTTTCACTTGTGTGGCCATCTTGTCCTTTTAAACTATAACCATAATGCTTGACCCAATCTTAATAAAGCACGTCTATGTTATTGAATTTACAATGGATTGTCGTTGATGTACCTTGATTTGCACATTTCTTAACAGTTGGTTTGGGTTTATCCATACAGGATTTCCAATTGCTATTTTCTGCAGTTGGTTTTAATACGTTGAATAACACCATTTGTTGGCCCTGTTTGAATTATGCATTTTTTGTCTAAAGATCAATGCTTTTCACATGATGAAGAACTTGTATGATTGAGGTCGACTGGTCTCACCTTCTGTGGATAAATTTCTTACTGGTTTATTTCTGTTTATCACTTCTATCTTGGCTCATTAGAGTTCGATTCTGACTACTGCTGAATGCATTTTTTGTCGATACATGTCTTCTTATTTTCATGTCTAGCAGTAAATTTTAGCAGATGGTTTGCGAGTTGAAGAAAAGGAAGATATATATTTTCTTAGGAGAGATGAATGTGTTGATTTATTGGTGCTTTTGCCTGAAGAATCCAAGTTCCTGCGTCTCTTTCTCACACTTAAAAAGACTCAAAATCTAATAGTGTCGAGCTAAATTGTCACCTTCTGTTAAAACTATTGAAACTACATATTCCAAAGCTATTTTTCGAACTCAATTTGCAATTTCCGACTAAGTTGATTGATTTTGTACTGGATTCTTCTAATTCACTTTCATGGCAATGACTATGGGGCTGGCTGTATCAGTTCTGTAACTACTAACAAAATGAAAGCAGATGGTTTACTATGAATTTGCCAACAGATAAATGAAAACAGGCCCTCATACAATATTGCAAGGAAAAAGGTCGTTCGACTCTGAATCATGCAAGAAAAAATATCCTATATTGTATTTCCAATGAAATTTTCACCTAGGCATACAACAGTAAGACTTACTAATTCCTAGTAATTTATAAGTGGCTTGATACTTCCCCTTTAAGCATTTGGAAGTACGATTTATACCGCTGGGCCAATCCGTACATTCCTAATGTGCCTCCAGTATGAAGCATCACCACTTTTGCATCCTCTGAAGCATCTTGGGCGAGCTGTGTCGCTAGATTCCAAGCAGCTAAAGTGTATATAGGATCCACCAGAATACCAGTTTGCTGGGCAATTTTTTGGCATTCTTGAACTTCCCCTTGTAATATATTGCCAAATCTGAAGCAGTAAATTTAGAATTTCAAGTCAGTGTAACAATGGAGTTATAGTATTAGGGTACTAACTACTAACAATGCCTAAATTTGCAAAGTCATCAGCAAACTACGGATGCGCTCAAGGAGAACGAACTTGTGAACTTGGAAATATATGAAAGTGAGAGAATTTGTCAGGTTTGAAAAAAAATTAACAAGCATTGCGAGAACCAATAAATGCTAAACGTGTCCTGCAGTCTGATCTAGATTAATTTACTGCTTGTGGGTTGGGTGGAAGGTGATTACATCAACTATTGAGGGAATAAAAATGAAAAATGAAGAAAATGGATGTAAAATACAACATCAGGCAATTATTAAACAAAAGAAGTATCAACTTATCATTACTTTCTAGGGAAGCTGCACTCCATCCAGTGCACGACTCCATCGTTCACTTCGCTCAAAACAGCACTGAGAAGTGGAGAGTTGCAACTTCTAACAAATTCGGAAATTAATCTTTCCTCGGCTTTTTTGTATCCATCAATTTTGTCAGCCAACATAACTGCAGTAATCTTCCATGGTAGACTATCATAAGATAAATAATAGTACTGGTTAAGTTGCTTTGGCATGTTTGTGGTTCAAACTGACAAAAAACATATCTGCAAATAAATTTAGGTCACGATGACCAAAAGGACGTTTAAATAGATGTTTTTATTTTCTCACCCTAAACATAAAGCTCCAAGACCCAGACCAACAGCTGTCGTCCCAGTACCGGCGTCTACAACAATTTCGATCGCCTGTTTTCTTCCAAATACATGGTTTTGGGATAGATACTGGACTAGGCGCATGACACCTAAAGGGAGAATTTGTAAAATATCAGTGGAGCACCTGGACGGTGAAAAGAAATGTGAAAGCAAAGTTAAGAAAACAATATGACGTACAGTCTATGGGAGTAAAAGGAGAGGAAATAAATACACATTGAAGGGGCGTCTATTTGTTTTCTATTAAAAAAAGAAAGTAGTGAAAATATACATAAGGTTCAAAAATGATGTCGCCATCTTAATTTCTAAAAACCATCATATAAAACTTACTAGGAAAACATCAAAATAACCATCCGACTGGGCGTTTTTAGCTTTAAAACTGATTTGTATGGTATCTTCACACATTGTCTGAAAGGTTCAAATAATAATTCCAGTTAGGCACTTTGCACGAGTCTAAAGAAAAGAAACAAAAGGCACTCTTTAGGACATAGGTTTGTGTCTTGGACATTCACATATTATGACCCTTGCAACTCTCCCTCAAGCACGTACAGAAACCCACAACTATTTGCGCACAGTACAACAAACATACATAAAAGTTGAGATGTGAGAGTCAATACCTAGGAGATGTGATCTATATTTGCATACATAAAAGTTTGATATATATTTTTTAAAGATGATTATAGCTGTGAAATAGAAAACAAGAAATGGCTAATCACCTAGTAAGGCAACAGCATCTCCGGCACCTTCGTTGATTATAACAACCTTTCTATCTGGAAATTTAATCGAATCCCCCCGCAAAAAATTCTGTTTCCCCAATGCATGTTTTGCAAACAAAGCCTCCAGATAATCACTGAGGCATTCAACGGATCCACAACTTCCTGAAACTGACTCAGCATGCATGGAAAGCATAACCTCCCTTCTGGCATATTGAGATCTAGGAACATATATGACATTTCCATATAATGACGAGATCAAATTGTAGCCTGTTAGAGTTTCAGGCTCTTCTCCTCGAAGTAGCAAGTGGGACCTTAATCCTATCTCAGCACATGAAACAGCTTCATTATGAGGAAACAACCATTCAGAAAGTATTCTACTGCTTGTAAACGGAGAACATTGTAGCAATTCACGAGGAAAAATGTGTAGGAAATTATTCTATTTTACTCGTAGTTGACATACCAACAGCAGCAGCATGAGCACTTTGGCAACCTCCACATGTAACCTAGACAAGTGCGAATAAGATATTATTTGATTTTTAAAGTTTTCCAGGATTCTAAGATTTCGGGATGTATTCAGTTTATGTGTTATTGTGTTACCATAATGATGTTCTGGTTATTTCACCAACAGATATACATAGTTATCTCATAGTACTTCCAGGTAACCAAATTAAAGGACGAAGTGATGGACAGCGTCAGAAGAAGAACAGTCATCAGGAAATGGGGGTCAATGTTTCCAAGTAATGCCCACTAACTTTGGCCAAATTCACACATGGCACATCATGTAGAGGAAAAGCCGACAATGTGGTAACATAAGTATACCATCTTTTACAAAATGGGTGTACAAGGCTTTGAAGATCATTCCAAATTTTCAAATGAAAGCTTTAATATATCCAAGTTGTGATAAACAGCAGTTGTAGTTTAACAAGATAGAGTTACTGGCAAATTTAAGGGGAATGCTATCTTACAACATCAGTTACAAAATTATCTTGAAGGAGAGGAAGCAGCGCATCCAATTTCCTCGCCTTGTTACCATTCACCAATGGATGTAGCAAATCATCCCTCACAATATAAAACGATGGAAGATGCTGGTTCTTGTCTAACATGCATTCACTCAAATGTGGTTGCATATTATTGCGGAAGGAAATGTTCCCATGTAATCCACCTTCCCGTCGGTCAAAAATCTTTATTTGGTGAATATTGGCTTCTGGGCTACTCAGTGACCACCTTCTGTCCAGCAATTTGGACACAAAGTCATTATTAGACAGATTACAGCTCAAGACACCCTGAAAAAGAAGGAACAAAAATCATCAAGATCAGCTGAATATCCCATCTCAGTGGTCTTAATGTCTAATTCCATTTAAAGAATTCTCTTTCTGGATATGCACACACATATACAGATGAATGCATGTATATATGCATATTGTAATAGTGTAACACATGATAGCTGCATTGAGTGTTCCATACTAGGTTTCAAACCATTACTGAAAATAATTTTACGATATATACTCTGAATAGAATCAAAGGAGGATAGAGGAAAAGATAGGTGGGACCCTTCCAGTAAACTCTGTTATATGGCTATGATAAATATAGAATAATAATTCTGCAGACCAATTGATTGACCATAGATGGGAACTGATTGAACGCTACCTAAGAGAAAATAAGTAG
>CAIGRS010116922.1:0-10087 GCA_903798395.1 Fraxinus floribunda
ATTTCTGATGACTTGGAGTTGGAGTGCAAAGGGAAGGACAAATACAAATGTGGTTCCAATGTGTTCTGGAAATGGTGAAATGTATTGATGTTTAATCTTTCATGTATCTATTTTTTCACTTGCCAACTTCAAAACTGAAACAGTTGACTTGAATTCATCTACTCTACTTGCTTTGATTTTTCTTCTTTTTTGTTTTAAATACATTTGTGTTCAAATAGAATTTATACGTTGAGTCTCTAAAAAAAGAAATGGTTTGACGAAACGAATTGAGAAATGGAAAAATAATTTATGCAACTCATTTAGAATTTTTTCCTGAAAATGAACAAACTCACTCAGGTAGGAAGCCCAAAATCACCAGTTTTTTTTCAATGAGTGTTCTAAAAAACAATGCCTAAATGAAAAAGTGGGAGCAAAACGCCTCACCTCAAGATTTTTCGCGCCTAGACACTTTTTTTTTTCCCTTCCGCTTCGCCACTCTTTATGCTTTCTTAAAACACTAGTGTTTACAAAACAACGCTGCTAGCCTTCTGTTATCTTAGATCTACACCTCCATCCCACATTGCTTGGCATTGATCCTCAATTGACGCTTACCACTTAAAAGAAGACAGACGGTAGAGAGACTGTACCGTGGTGATTCAAATCCGTTGTTATTAAACTTCCAAACATAAAGGAAAGTACAGAATAACAGAAACGTCATTATGGTAGAAAAAATATAAATATTTGATAAACGGCAGAAATGATCTAGCTCCACAAAGAGTAGACATGGTATAAACCTATATGATGTCAAGACAATAATAATGGTCAGATGTAGACATGCACTTCAGAGGGCAATGTTCCTATAAATGATCATCTGAACCAAAAATTACTCACTGGATTTCGTAGAAGTTTCTAAGTAGCAATACGAGCGAATGGAGATGCATGGAGACCAAGTTCTGACGATGAACTCTCTTTGAACTTTTTCGATTATTACTAGCGGCTGGTGAGATAGCCCCCTTTATATCCAGGCAATCTCACTTGAATTCAGAGTTTCCCAGCATGTGGAAATAAACAGACTACACTGCATTTTTCTTGTTCCTAAAGTTCTCTTTCAGCAACGTGAACTTTTTCTTACACTGATTAACAGATTTCCCAGGAACTGCAGCAGCTACTCGTTCCCACCTCTGGTTAGTTTCCTTTGGAAATGTTTTAAGAGCTTGTACCAAAGCTTTTTCCTGAACATCGGACCATATATCTTGATCGGAACTTGAAGAAACCACATTTCCAGTATTGCTTTCATCTGATTTCTGACAATTCTCAATTGGGCTGGAAGTTGGATCAGAACAATCAGACGTGCTAGTATTCTTCTCCGGCACATTGCTGTTCCTAAAGTTATCTTTCATCAACGAAAATTTCTTCTTACATTGACTGACAGTCTTCCCAGGAACTGCAGCTGCAACTCGTTCCCAACGCTGGCTAGTTTCCTTGGGAAAGGTCTTCAGAGCTTGAACCAAAGCTTTTTCCTGAACAGCTGACCATGCATCCGGATCTGAACTTGAAGCAACACCATTAGCAGCTGTACTATCGTCTGAGTTTTCACAGCTACCAGTTCCACTGGATGACTCTGGCAAATTATTTGGATCAGAAGCATTCCTCTCAGACGTGTTGCTATTTGATAACCCCGGCAAATCTTCTCTAGCTGTAAGAGGAGATGCAATTGATTGTGCTGGCTTTCTTTTCTCAAGGAAGGAATCAAAAGCTTTAGAGGAGTCTGGCTTTTGAAGAAGAACAGTTTTTGTAGCCTTCAGAATCTCTTCAACCGACCTCCCAGTACCAATGTACTCAGAAATCACTTCCCATCTCCGAGAAGTTCCTTTAGGATATTTCAGCATTCCCTTTCTCAACATCTCAATCTCTTCTTTGCCCCAGGGTTTCTCTCTTTTCTCATTGCTGCCAAATAACACTTGTTCATTCACACCCACAGAACCATTCTGCTGTAGGTTCTTCTTCTTATTATGTTTCTCATCCTTCAGTTGGTTATCAGATCCAAGTGCCTCCCTGAGAAATTCAGCTCTCCCTAGCCCTTCCTCTGTTTCCATTTTGTCACATAAATTCCTCAGCTGTTCGACATCAAGTGACATGCAAAGACCTTCCACATTATCATCAGAAATATCAAGCAAATGCTGGGACACAATAGCTCCAGAAAGTGTGCGAAGACGAGTCCTCTCTTTACGTAATAACTTTTTCTCTTTCTCCTTCAACTTTTTCTGGTTTAAAGCAGCTTCAGCAGCCTTTCTTTCATCCTCCTCTTTTTTACGTTTCTCCTCCTCAACAATCCTAGCTGCTTCTTCCTCCTGCAATTTCTTTGCCAAAATCTTGGCCTCCTTCTTCCTCTGTTTCTCAGCTTTCAGCTCATCTTTTCTTCTAAGAATTCTAGGGTCCCTTTTATAGGCATTGTCAACAAGTGTACGTATACGTGCATATTCTTCCTTCCTTGCCTTCTCTGAGAGTTTTGCATTTTGCCTCTCCATCCACCTTTTGTGATCACGAGACTCAGCTTCCTCAAGGTCAAACTCATCAGCATGGGGAAACTCCCTCCAGCTCTTGAAGCTATACCAAAAATCATAAAAACTATCCACTTCTTTGAACGTAGAGTTTTCATCTCCCAAAGTCGGGATAGGCTGGTTCACTGACCAGCGCCCATTTCTCAAGAATGCTGGTCCAAACACCTTGAAAAAGTCCTGCGGTGCACACTCATATGGGATCTCATCATCAAACTCATCTGTTGAATCATAGATCCTTCTCTTGACAGGGTCAATCAGCACCTCATAAGCTTCTAGAATTGCCTTGAAATTATTCTCTATTTCATCCTTCTTCGCTTGCTTTGCTGCCTCAGTTTCCACAGCAAGTAAAAGTGCAGCCTGCTTGTCAGGATGATGCCTCAGTGCTGCTTCACGGTAACTTTTTTTTATCAGTTCCTCACTCGCAAGATACCTCAAATGGCCCAATCCCAATAAAGCATAATGATCCTGCTGCTTCCCTTCACTGCCAGGTTTCTTCTTGCCCTTACTACTATAGAAGTCTGAAGTTTGCTGGTAATGCTGTTCCTTCTCATTCGAACCCTCCTCGACTTGATTATCCGCATTTGTTTCCTCAACATGACCTATCAACCTGAGAGCAGCGGCGTGAAAAGCATGCCCTGCAGGCTCCCGCTTGAAAGCCTTGATTGGAAGGCTGTTAGAAGAAACATAGATAGGTTCTCCATCTACTATTTCCTGAGAGAATGTAATAAGCTGCAAACTTTTCCTTGTAGCCATAAGCATTACTAGTGGTATCCCGAAATCTACAGATTAACACTGGGTAAAAACTTCAGTATGGTCTGGCTCCTGAAGTTCGAGAACGAACGTTAACCAATTTCCAAATATAAAAATCTAAGAGCAACAAATAATATCAAGAAGAATTATATACCAGAAAAAAAATCGTAAAACTCCAAATAATTAACTAAAAATTTCAAAATAATGAATATGATTTCTTGTCATATAATTCAATAAATAGTTTCGGAAACAAGAAAATCCAAATAGAGTAAGATAAATAAACAAACAATAAGACACAAGAAAAAAAAATTAAAATTAGAAATTGTTTTTATAAGCATGAAACAATTTACGGATGACCTACCTCAGCTGTGGATGAAAGACAGCTGACCGTTGGCGGCGGCTCCGAGGGAAAAGGAGTCGGAGGTGGATGGTGATACCAGAGACGAACCTAGGGTTTTGTTTTAGCTGTGCAGAGGAGCAAATTAGACAAGAAAGGCATCGTGATGAAGTGAGTATTTATAGTTTGAGAAATGGACTATTTATGAATATGAGCCCATGCAGGTTAAGAATGGGCCGATATGCTGGTTTAATTGGGCCGAGTTTATCAAGATAACCCTCAGAAGGTTGGAAATGTGCTGATAGTGCATGATTACTTGGGCCGACAGTACATGAATAACGAACCCAATTATATATTTAGCCCCCGTTTGATGAAGATTAAAATTAGATTTTTAATAAATTTTGATAAAAATTAATGAAATGTGTGATTGAAAAATTACGAATCACATAAAATAAATAAAATTAATCCCCGTTTGATCCCCATTAAATTAATTTTTTTTTCTTTTTTTTGTTGATCACACATTATCAAACAAAATAACATTACACGTAAACCCAAAAACTTTTCCTTAATTTTTAATTACACTCCAAAAAATTACAATCGTTATAATGTTGAGTAATGGGAGCCAAATAGGATATTAATTGTTGATTTTGATTTAAATTAAAATCTGAATTTTAATTCCTACCAAACAGGGGTTTAATGTTATTCAACTTCAATTTACTTGTGTTGACATCTTTTTTGTATCATTGACGTGGACAACAGTTAATGGGCTCACTCACGTCCACACAAGCTAATTCCAAAATGTTACGATAGATTACTAGTCTACGATGCTTTGAGTTTTGATGAGAGAGAAGATTTATAACGCAAGACAAAAATGTTATGTATGAGCGAGATCGCATTATAAGGAACAATCAATAATACACAAATTAAAAGCTAAGATCGAACATCTAACTCTACCAATAAAAGATTCAACTTAAAAGGAGATGATACATAGCTTATTTGCATTATCCCTAAATGATATTAGGGAATGATATTTATAGTGTTGCATATAAAATGATGTCCATTAGATGAGGGGACACGTGGCCTCATCTTCTCGACCGAAATATTTAATCCTAGATATCAATTTGACCTTACTAGCTTGTAATGTATTTAATGCTCTTAAAGGGTGCTACAATCTGTGTTGATAAGACTTCAATATATTACTCATTATAAGGGCCACATCAATCATTTGACTATGATTTTATTAATATGAGATCTTCAAATGAGATGGATCATCACTTCTTGTGGTAGAGCTACGAATTTAGCCTCCTTGAGCACCACCACTTTGTCAAGAGGGTTTCGATAGGTCCATTTGCACACCACCCACCTATATTTCGCCGCGCCTATGATGGTGGTGGGGTCAATGCCAACCCAATTGGGCTACTGCTTGAGGGATCCCTTCATCATGGTTTTCTCTCACCCTCTTGGGAAGGACATCACGGTTTGAACTCATTTTTTTCCAAAGGCTTCCACTCGTTCCTTTTCAAGAACAAATCATTTTTTCAAGGAAGATGTCTAACAACTTTCCGGTGTTAGTGACGATTTTCCACATGCGTCGCTAATCTATTGACCTCGTTTTTTGTACCGTTAACGTGGACAACTGATTTCGGGCTTACTCGAGTCCACGCAAGCTAATTCCAATATGTTTGGAGAAATTACTAGTTGAAAGGAGATTATATATAGTTTAAAATAGATGTATTTGTATTATCTCCAAATGATACTAGGGGTATTTATTGTATTACATGTGAAATATTGTCAATTGGATGAGGGGATACAAGGTCTTATCTCCTCAAGAGAAGCATCTTATCTTTGATATCAATTTGACCACACTAGCCTGTAGCGCATTTATTGCTCTTATAAGGGGACAACCACCCTACAACATATATTGACAAGATTTCGACGTATTACTCATTACAAGAGTCACATCAACCATTAGAACATGATTTTATTAGTAGGAGATTTTCAAAGTAGGTGGTTCATCACTTGTTGTGGTAGAGCTTCGGATTTAGCCTCCTCGAGCACTACCACTTCGGCAAGAGGGTTTTGATAGGTCCATTTGCACACCTCGCTTTAGCTAGAGGGCTTCGATAAGTTCATTTGCACACCACCGCTTCGATTAGAGGGCTTCAATAGGTCCATTTGCACTCCACACGGGAGCCCCGTTGGCGAGGTGTAATAACTTCCACATTAGGTTCTCATTTTATATTGTTTGGTTAAAAATTATAACTGTTGAAATTATATATGGAGGATGAGTTGTTTCCTAGTGCTTGTCTAGATTTTATTATTATAAGTTATTGAAATCATCTTGAGAAAGAAATGATGGGTAAGTAATTATTTAATCGTTGTTCTGATTTATACTAAATTTAATATTAAAATTTAAGTTGTGCTTTGACTGACTTTGACTTTTATATTATAATGTACTTATAATGAAATCCAAACATGCACTAAAATAACCCTTCTTTTTTGTCTAATTTATGAAAAAAAAAATTATATTTAAAAATGTACTACTAATTTTTAAATCTCTTTTTTAAAAGATAAATTGGCAATTTTCTTAACAACTAGTCAAAGTTGAGCGTACACTGCATATATTATTCCGAAAGACTTTATAAGTACTATAAAAGTAGTATTTGATACCAATTTGTTGGGAATATTTGGTAGGTTTCAAACGAACTAATGAAAATAAAATTTAGGACAGAAATTTAAAAGAAGAAAATCGTACTTTCTAAGCTCGATTTCTATTATTCAAATTTTTTGCGATGATGAAATTCTACAAATTAGCAACTTTTTATACTACATATGGTACATAAAAATTAATTACTAATACATGAATTTGAATATCCATAAAAATTTCTAGATACATGAATAAAAATAAATTTATCTATAGTAACTCTATATTCATGTAGATCAAGATTAATCAAGTTGAAATTCATTGAGTTTAGATTAATATGAATGTTAATTAATTCAGAATTAACAATACAAAATTCATACATGACATATATTTTGTAGTATTAATAGTTATTAAAATTAATTGTGCAATTATAAGAAAAGGCGATTGACGGACTTTCTCATTTTTATAAATTAGATATCAAGTTTCTACTGAGCAATTGATTTGAATACAAATAATACAATTTTCTAAAGAAAAGTAATTTTTTTTCCAACTTTTTTGTCAATCAATAACGAAGAAAACTAAAGCAAATAATCCCAAGTAAAAGGAAAATAGAAACTAAAAAAAGGCATGTACCATCACGATACCTAATTCATAACGAACTATTTTAAATAACTAATAGGGAAAATTGTAACAGCGGTCTCTAACCTTTCAATTTTTTGTAGACTTTCAAAAATATGTACCTAATATCCAAATGGATAAAATTTGATCATTAATTGACCAGAAAAGTCAAAATTGAATCAATTTTGACCATATTAAAAATGACAAAATGGTACTTTGTATTTTTTTAACATTAAATAAGTTAAAAAATTAAATAAAAAAAATCCAACCCCTTCATCCCATCCCACCCCACCACCCCACTCAACCTAGCCAAAACTTCATCTTCATCTCACAACAGTCGGCACCACCACGGCCTCCACGCCGACAAATAATCAACCACCGCCCAAAACAACCTCCCAAATCCACCACTATTCCCTCGCCCAAATCTTCCACCATTCCCCTACCTTCAGCCACTGCCCAAAACCATCACAATTCTCCTGCCAAAAACACTGCCCAAATCCACCGCCATTTTCCTGCCTTTCAGCCACCGCCTAAATCTAAATCCACCTCATTTCCTTGCCTTTCATCCACGCCTGGGAAATTGCCTAATTTGGAGCTCATGTTTGACTGTAATGACCGCTGATTTCATCCTTCAATTGCCTGATTTCATCTTTCATCTGCACAATACCCATGTTTCAAATCTATGATTTAGCAGTTTTTGCCACATGTCTATTAGTTGCTAGATGTACAATAGTTTGAAGAAGAAGATGATATGAGGTGGACAACTGTATGTGGATGATAATATGAATATGGGGTGGGCAACAGTGACTGACCTAGCATTTAAGTTCAGTCCGGGCGAACGTTGACTATTGACCGTCGACTATTAGCGATCGTAAGAGCAAGGTCGTAAGAATAGAATGAAGTTTTTCTAATGAAAAATGTATAGAATCAAATTCTTCTTTCGATGGTAAAGGGGGAGAGGTAGGAGGGTCTTTCATTTACTCGGAAGTAGATATGCATTTTCTTTCCAACTTTTAAGTTCATTGACATAAGAGAACATAGTTCAGAATCCAAGTTATTCATTTGAGATAATGAACGATCATGTAAATTTTTGCCAGAATTTCATCCCTACTAGCATGAACTCAAAGATGATTATCTTTAGAAATATGTCCTAATTCCATATCATATACCTCTCTTTCGACCTTTTCCCCATGTGCTTCAGTCATCTCGAGATGATGCAATTGTGTCTAAATTGGATAAGAGTCCAAAATACTCTAATAAGGATCGTCAAATCTCGTCAAAATAGTCCATGACTACCTTAAAAATTAGAATTGTCGTCAAATCCCCAAATCAACATAAGTTCACATGAAATCTAGGCGTGCGAAAATCTCATGGCTTAAAATTTAGCAGAAAATGGGATAACTGAATAAAAATTTATGTTCATAAAATTATAGTGTAGAAAGAAGGAAGAAAATATTATCTGCAGCACAAGTAGTGAGCTAAAAAGATGGACAATATAACCAAATCCAAAACCCATATTATTTGAATTGAGATCGTAATTCCCAACTGGCAAATGGACAAAATCACAACTCAGAGCTCAATCACCCTAAACCCTAAATTAAATCATAATTCAAACAATAGTGCAATTGTGCAACATAAATCAGTGAACTAATTTGTCATAATCTCATATAACTAATTTCTCATAATCTCATTTCAAATCAAAATAAGTGATCTAAAAGTGAAAAGTGCGAATTAATTCATTATTTTAATTTTCCCCAATTACATATCCAATTCATAAATCATTATACAAATTATGATTTTATAACTCATAAATAAAAAATAAAAATAAAATAAAAAAAACTCATGGGTTCACGAAATCGATCACTTGCAGGCTGCAGCCGTTCATAGAAGCTTCCTCCGACATCGGCACAATTGGTGGCTGGCTGGACTGGTGGATGGTGGTGGTGGAATTGTGGATGATTCACTGGCAGGGGGACCAAGTACTGGAGAAGAAGGCCGAAACCGCTGGATTCGCCAAGCTGCTGAAGCAAAGAAGTGGAGATAATTGTGGTTTGTAGTCAACAGAATTGGGGGAATTAAACGGGCTACCCCTGTATATAATTAAGCATTGGGCGAAAAAAAAAAGATAGGCTGGGTAGCAAAGGCCCAATTTCAAGAAGAAAAAAAAACAGACGAGGAGGAGAAGACAAACCAGAACTAAAACAGAACCAGGCAGTCCAAAGAACCAAAACCCTTGTCGGCGCCGATTTCCATCTTCCCCAAAGTGTTCAAGCGGAGCCCAGCACGCGCGACCGTCCCCCATGGCCGGGTGCTCGGTTCGCCACTGGTGGGCAACTGTAGGTGGTCGTTGCCGACAAGGAGAAGAAGAAGATGGGTGGGTGTGGGGGCGAGTAAGGTAGATTTCTTTTATTTTTTTTAGTCGAATTGTTTTAATTGTTATTATTTGAAAAAAATGTAAATATACCATTTTTCCCCTTTTTAATTTTGTCAAAATTTAATAAAATTGATTAAAATTTGACTTGTCTAGTCAATTAACGGTTTCCATCCATTTGGACCCCCTGCATATTTTTGAAATGTTTGGGACTGTAAGTGATATAAAATGAAGGTTATAGTAAAGTTTGCAAAAAAGTGAAAGATTAGTGACCGTTGCTACAATTTTCCCTAACTAATAATACTGTTGACTTGGTGTTGAATGTTGATTGAGTAAAAATATAGCCACTTGCTGTAATTAAGTTTTAAGATAATGCATGACGTTATTTTTAATAATATTTAGTAATTATCCAGCTATAAGGCTGCTTCACTTGATTTTGAAGTTTTTTTTTTTAAATATAATTCAGACACATCATAGCCGTTAATTTTATTATATTATTTAATAAAGTACATTTGATAGCATTAAAAAAAAAAATAGTGATTATGATCTTAATCAAAAGCTTGACTTTAATAGTTCAGTTTATAGTTTTGTTTGGAGGGTAAAATGAAAAAAAAAAAAAATTAGGGTAAATTGTATCTAGAATCCCCAACATTTGAAGGTTGTGACTATGATGTTTCAAACTTTTGATTTTTAGTACTTGGAGTCATGGGCGGACACAGGGAACTTTTGAGATTTTTGGTATCGATTGAAATTTAAATTTTAATCCAAATCAAAGTTAACAATTAATTTTAATAACACATTTCATAGAATTCATAACTGTTTAATTT
>CAIGRS010116926.1:0-20151 GCA_903798395.1 Fraxinus floribunda
GCCTTGTGTTAGACATGAATGGTCGGAATTGTACACATATATAGTGGAACCAGTGAAAATGATCTCCACGGCAATACAATGATGATTTAAGATTACTGGAATGTATATATACCTTCAACCCTCTCATGACTTTCCCCCGACACTCGGCCACATCCCTACGGCCTACTCGGCCATATATTCGGGCAACATGTACTCATTACCCATAAGTTGAAGCGACGATGCTCAATGGTTACGGCACGTGCGAACTCGATGCTCAATATGAGTCGATCAGGAATGTCGAATGATTTTGGATATCTCCAGCTCGATCACGCAACAAGTCAGTAGCCAAGTCGATGTGCTACATCAGGAAACACCAATAAAAAAATAAAAGGAGTTATTTCATTTAATAAACAAAAAAATTATGAATATATATGTATATAATAAATAATAATATGACTATTTCATTTACATCGTCAGCGAGCCAAGTCCCCAAAGTGATGATGTCGTGAAACCATTTATAAGCCTCCGAGATCTTCTTCCCTCTACCGTGCGGCTATCTCTGAAAAAAGAAACAGAAAAAAATGTTAAAAGAAGTATAGATGAGTTAGCGTATCATACTTCACTAAAATTGTAAACTACTTATCCCGGCATAATTATTCTCCACTCTATCTCGAACGATTTCCAATTAGCAAGGTCCACCTCCCGGAAGAAATTGGTGTACGTCCCGTCGACGAACGTCCTCTTCTTCGCCTCAGCCGTGAAAGGAGATACGACGTACTGTGACGAAAATTTGACTCTACCAATACCAGCTACCCAACAAGGTTCGTTGTTACCCATGACAACGACACCTTGCACCACCATTTTATATGTTTCAAACAAATCTCGAGTGGGACACATATGGAGTGCACAATCTGTTTCCAAAATCCACTCCTCGTCAAGTTTGGATTCCAGGTCAGAAATCGTCAAAATATCTCCATCACTCAAATAATTCTCTACTATGTTGGTCTCATCTGAAATACTTGATTGCTTCTCAAGATTTGCAGCCAAATCTGCAATTTGTTGCAATCCCTCTGAATGTGTCATTTCTTCTTACAATAATAACAAATTCGTTCTTTGAGATTTGACCTCGACTTACCTCTTCTCCGATCACCATGAACAATAAGGTCTTCTCTAATTCTAAACTCAGATCCAACTAGATGCTTCATCTTTTCTTTTGAAAACAAGGCATCATATGCATCTTCAATAGTGAGAGTATCACGACTATACAAAATCGTGTTTCAAAACAAAGTATACGATGCGGGTAGCGAACACAAAAGGATTAATGCCAATTTTTTTTATCATACTTAACCTCTAAAGTCTCCAAATGAGCGACGATCTCCTTGAACACAACCGATGATCTTCCAAATATCCACCTTCAGCTATGCAAAGAGAATACAACCTTCGCTTCAAATACAATTTGTTTGTCAAACTTTTAGTCATGCACAATTGCTCCAACTTCAACAACGACATAGCTGTCGTTTTCTTCTTGAAAACGTCCTAAAGAATATTATTAGAAAGATGAAGATGGATCAGAAAAAGCACCTTCCAATCTTTCTGTTGTTTCCCTTTCATCGTCTAAGTTTTGGACATTTTATCAAATCCTAACAATATATCATCTTAATCCATCTACATGAGTACATCTCACATCTTCACTTGCCATAACAAAAATCTTGTATTGCGATCCAAGAGCAAAATTTCATACTTCGAGGCTGCCATCAATAACAAAAACCCCGAACAAATCACAACCAATAGCTCTGATACCTCTCGTGGAAATAAATCGATCAATGTAATATATATGACACGATATGAAGTATATTATCGCAAACAAACAACAAGATACGCAGAGGAACAATATTTTATTCAATTGACTTATATGGAGAAAACAAATACAATAATTGTGTTTATACAATTATTATATATTTCAGTAATACAAAACTTGTAAAAAAAAATCTAATATTTATAAAGGTGGATGTCAAACCTTAGAAATATCACAAAGATGGAAATAAGATAAAAAAATCACGTGGAATAAAGGAAACAATATTTTTTCAATAAAAACACATGCAAAGAAGGAAAAAATATTTTCTGAAAAAATCCAGCGTAATTTGTAGGGTTGGACAAATCTCCCGAACCGAACCGACCGAACTAAGATCTAGACATTTTTTAGTTTTTATCCTTCCCTTTTCAATTTCATACTTTCATTCGGTAAGCTCATGTTCACTAACTTCAAATCATGTGATAAATTGAAAACATACATTCACCTGCCCAAATTGAAGCTGCCGACTGTCAAGTCTGACTTTCCCTCCCCAACTGCCTATCAAAACTACGAATGAACATGTCATTAGTTGTATTTATGTAGTATTGTTATAAATGTTAAAAAAAATAATTATGGTACGGAACTGAACCAAACCAAATCAAACCCTCAATGGTTCCATAATTATATTTGGACCCGACGGTTCCATTTATTAAATACTCGAGAATTTTGGATTGGTTCGGTTCTCTTCAAAACCGAATCGAATTGGACCATCTCCAACCCTAGTAATTTGGGTAAAAAAAAAAAATCTAACCCACACATTAATTGAGATGGTGACAAGTCCTAGGTGGTGGCGTGCAATCCCAGACTTTCTATCTCATCTATATCAGCTTTTCCTGAGTTATAGATACACTTTTGGGATTCTAAATATATGTAAAAAAAGAGAGATTTTAATTTGAATAGTCAAGATGAACCTTCCATTGAAATAGATGGCAGGTAGGGATGGCAACGAGGCGAGTATGGGATGGGTGGGTCATTCCCAACCTCGTCCCGTCGGGTATTTTTGTTACCTTACTCCATCCTCATACCCGGTTAAAACTGGACGGGATCGGGGCGGGGTAAGCCCTTTGCCCCATTTATCGCCCCATTTATTTTTATGTTTATTTTTTCGATAAAAAAACTTAAATTTGAAATTAATTTTAAACGGAGCGGGTATCGAGACGGGGACTATGTTTCCCGTATCCACCCCGTACCCGATTCGGGGTAATGACCCTCAACCCATTCCCACCCCGTTTACCCGGTTAGGCGGGTAATCCGCAACCCATTCGGGGAGGGGCTCTATAGGTATCGAGTTGAACGAGTTTTTTTGACATCCCTAATGGCACGGTATGAAAATTTTTAATGGGTCCCCAAATTTGGCACATTAGAATGATGGGCTCAGGTGGATTAGGCCATATGTTATAATTTATTTTCCTTGGGCCATTTCTGCATGTAAAAAGTTCTTGCCACTTGGGTTTCTTGAATGGGTTATCATTCAGATTATGAAAATTGGTCCAGAATTAATTTTGCTTGGATCTCATGACTCCTCATTTAGTTCTATCTGGAGATAAGTAGAATGGGCTAAATATTTTGAATTGGAATTGGGTCTAGAGATTTATTTTCTTTGGGCCCATAATTTCCCAGCTTGTCCAAAAGGATTGCACTGGTCCTATTTGGCTGGAATCACATTACAGCTCTGTTTCAGGTATTCCGTTAGCTACTATTAATTCAAAAAAAAAAAAAAAAACAGTTCCACTCACGGTAACAATTTGGAGGCCATACACGCTTTCATTTTAAAGCATCGATTTCCATTAATTTTTCCACTATTGACTTGCAAAATTATATTAGCATCAAGTACATTTCTCTGTTGCTGCTTCCAGCTAGGATCTCAATACTATACAGAATTGATGGCAAAGAATTGGGTTTGAGGTGGCAAAACTTCTCCTATTTGCCTGTTATTTTACAGCAACTAGACCATGATTTGTGTATAAATTAAATCAATACCCAATATTAGGGCTATCAATGGATTCGATTTTGATCTGAATCCGATCCGAATCCGACGAAATTAATGGAATTGATCAAATATGGATATAGGTTAATTGATCCGATAACAATCCGACCCAATTTGTTATAAATAATTAAGTCGATAAAATATTTTTATAGCATATTATTTGACACTAAAATAAATAAATTTAGAATAAAAAAGTAATCAAATTCAAAACATAAAAAAATTGAAAAAATTATAATTATTATACCTGTTTAACAATTGGAAAGTTTGAAAAAAAAAAAAAAAAAGAGTTTATTTCAACCAATATTTTAAAAATCGACCCGGGGTCGAATCAATATAGAACCGGTTGTCAAATTGAATAAATAACTATATACATAAATGTAAAATATTATAAAAACAATAGATTTTTTTAATTTTAGTTTACTATTTTAAAGTAAATAAATATCTATATTTTTCATAATTACATTTATTATTTTAATATATTTTACAACTTAAAAAACTAATAATTAATATGTAACAAACAATTTGATTTGCTAATGAAAATAATGAAATAAAATATTTATATTTAGAATTGAAATTCAATTTTACCTTATCCCACATCAAATGTCAATAGAAAACTAGATGATAATCTCTCTTTTAAAAATGAACATCATGATGGTAGAAGTTACATTGGGCTTGCTAGTAAAAATATGTGGGCCTCAAGTTAGTTCAAAGTTTTTAAAGAACATAAAATCATTTTTTTCCTAATTTTTATTAGTTTCGGATCGGATTATCGGATCGAATATCCGATAATATAACAAATCGGATATGGATTTAAAAATCAAATATCCGTTGGATTATTGGATTGGATCGGATCGGATCGGATATGATAATTTTCTTATCGAATCAGATCGGATATAGGCAAATCTGATCCATATCCGATCCATTTATAGCCCTACCCAATATGATGAATTGTGAAGATATGGGAAATTGTGCTATTGCAATTCCTGATGATATCGTGAATGGGCTCCAAACTTCATTTATGCTAAAGGAATTATATTTGCAAGTGCATGCAAAGTGCTCAACTAAATGCCTAATCTCATCATTGAAAGCAAGTCCTAGCTCGTAGCATTCTATGAGTCTTAGTTCCTTGAATAAAGGAAAATATGTAATCTTGAAATCATCGTTCCTTGAAAAAAGGAAGAGGTAAATAGTCGATACGTTTGTCCTTACAAAATGAGCCTTTCCTGACCTCATTCGCGAGATACTTATTGCTCGCCTTTCACCATCATCGAGTCTTATTGTAAGACATCGTCTGTCCGAGGCTAGCTTAGAAGACTCCAATAGTTCGAGAGCTATTCACGGAATGTTTAATCCCCGCCTTACCAGATGCTTATTTCTGGTTTCGTGAGATGTTAATCACTCGCCTCTCACTATTGTCGAGTCTAGCTGTAAGACCTCGTCATTCCGAGGTCAATTTATAAGATTTCGATAGTTTGAGATCTATTCGCAGGATGTTTATTTCTAGTTGGGCCGATGCTTATTCTCGACTTTGCGAGATATTTATTCAGAGCATCGCCTTTCCTACTCATATCCAAAGCATCGCCTCTGCTACTCATGTCTAGAGCATTGTCTCTACAACTTATGTCCAGAGCATCGCCTTTGCTATTTATACATAGAGGATCACCTCTACTACTCATGTCAAGAGCATCGCCTTTGCTACTCATGTCGAAAGCATCACCTTTGCAACTCATGTCCAAAGCATTGCCTCTGCAACTCATGTCCATAACATCGCCTTTGCTATTTATAAATTCAAAGCATCGCCTTTGTTACTCACGTCCAGAGCATCGCCTCTACTGCTTATACATTCAGAGCATCGCCTTTACTACTCATGTCCAGTGCATCACCTTTGTTACTTATGTCTAGAGCATTGCCTATGCTACTTATACATTCAGAGCATCGCCTCTACAACTTATGTACAGGGCATGCCTCTGCTAATTATATACTCAGAGCATCGTCTCTGCACTCATGTCTAGAGTATTGCCTCTGCAACTTATGTCCAAAGCATCGCCTCTACAACTCATGTCAAGAGCATCATCTTTCCTATTTATATCCAGAGCACTGCCTCTACAACTCATGTCCAGAGCACTTCCTCTACTACTCATGTCCAGAGCATCGCCTCTACAACTTATGTCCAGAGCGTCGCCTCTTCTACTTATACATTCAGAGCTTTGCCTCTGATACCAATGTCCAAAGCATTGTCTCTGCAACTATGTTTAAAGCATCACCTTTGCGACTTATGCCCAAAGCATTGCGTCTACTACTTATACATTCAGAGTATCACCTCTATTATTCATGTCTAGAGCATCGCCTTTGCAACATATGCCTAGAGCAACGCCTCTGCTATTAATACATTCAGAGCATCGCCTCTACAACTTATGACAAGAGCATCGCCTCTGCTACTCATGTCCAAATGATTGCCTCTGCTACTCATGTCCCAAAGATCGCTTTTGCTACTTATACATTCTAAGCATCGTCTCTGCTACTTATGTTTAGAACGTCTCATCTGCTGCTTTCGTCCACGGCATCACATTTGCATCAGCTTATCGCAGTTGTTTATATATTTAGTCTCGTCTCTGCATCAACTTCATCGCAGTGACTATATTTGAAGTCCGACATGCATATTAATATTCAACTCAAACTTGGGAGACTATTGTGATACTAGTATCTTTGTATCATTGCATTATTACTGCTAGCATATGCATTATATTATTGTTGCCAAGTACGTATTTTACATCACTGCTAGCATGTCATGATATTTTTTTAATTACTGCCAGTACGTATTTCACGTTATCTACATTATCATCATGTCGCTTCACTATAGCACTACTATTACACTAAGTTGTTCAAGCATATAACCTACTATAATACATGATAGGCTCTCTGCTTATTATATCTTGAACAAATTTGATGTCATTATTCACTTTTTCGTCATGAGTAACTTGAGCGGCAAATGGATCCCAAATTTATTTTCTATATGTGAAGTGGATATATTGTAGTGTATTACATGTTGGTTTAGTCTATATTATAGAGGAGATGATATCGAAATTTTGACAAATTATATGCGACATCTTTCGATACAATCGTAAGCCCTCGCTTATTCAGGCTCGCATAGATACTTTCAAGGCAATTCGTAAGTTCTCACATATTTGGAATCAATGCATATTTTCGAGGCAATTTGTAAGTCCTTGCTTATTACAGTTATTCATATTTTTAAGACAATTTGTAAGATCTCATTTACTTGACAACTTATATTTCTAAGTCGACCCACACATGAATGTACGACTCAGACTTGGGGGACTATTATTACACCTATAAATTATGTGGCATATTCACGACGAATGGGGTCCCATATATACCGACTTGGCGTGAACTATTCAATTGATTGGGCATGTTTAATTAAATAACTTTGTATTGGGTTTGGAACATTATCCGTACTGGCCATCCATTTCTCTCTATATATTTGAATCAATTTCGCATAGGGTATGTTCATTCTAACCCTATCCATATCCACTCCTCCTTTCTTGCGCTCTCTTTTTCTTTCGTCCGACTATTGCTTTGATCGTCGGAGTGCAAACATTCGTCGAACCTCTTTCTTGACCGACGCCTTTGCCTCTTAATGGGAGTGTTCGAGTGTGCAGATGATATCTACATGAAGGGAAGGTGGTCAGAATTCTATTTGCGCATTTTTTGATGTTAACAATAGCTTTACCCCCAAAATGATTTTGAAACGCCAAATTGTCCAATCTATTTTTATATTGCATCCTAAAATGCTTTTGGATAACTTATTCCTATTATTTTTGAAACTCCACGTAAGCATAAATATGGATAATCTAAAACTCCGCGTTAGGTGAAAAAAGCAGTTCTTATCCGGTTCCATTTCTGAGAGTGAGAGCCCACATATAATTCATGGGACTGAAACGTTTGTTATCCTAAATTTTTGTTTTACGTTTTAGATTCACAGTTGAACCAACCTACCAACCTGTGGATCCTACACTATAATAGTGACATTGCCCTTTAGACTGAGGCACTGAGAATCAATTCAAACCGGAATTCAAGTTGGTCCCGTGTCCATTCAATCATGTTTTCTTCTGGTGGCCCACTCCAAACCGGCCGCGCCAACAAATTTGCACATATTAGCCTCTCTTTTGGGGAGAATTTATAAGCATTTAATTTATAAATAGATAAAAATGAACGACGAATAAGTATATGATAAATTATAATGTGTATTTGAAAATAAAATTTGATCATTTAACGTAAGCTTTGTTATTAATGTAATATATTATCAAGTTGACTCTTTAATTTGGATGAATTCAAGAAGTTGGCACATGAAGTAGGAAAAATTTAATAATTGTATATTGGTAAAGGAACACAACAAAATATTTTACATTAGAAAACATATTTATATATTTAGGACAAGAAGAAAAGGAAACTCGGTCTATATAATTGGGACTGAGACGAAGGGAGTATTGGATTGACATGTTGCATCTGTACCATATAAAACCAAATTCCACGTGGCGTTTAGGTGCACTAGGACCAAAATCTCAAACCGTCTTTAATTGGTTGAGCGGACTTTTAATATATCTAGAGCCTATTTGGTAGAGATTAAAATCGGATTAAAATTGAAAAACTAGCCGTTATTGTTGATTTTTATTAGACGGGTGGGATCCAATAACGGCCATATTTTCAATTTTAATTGGATTTTAAACCGTACCAAACGGGGCCATAATATGGATGTTTTTTTATATTTGTCCCTTGTTTGAGCGCCATTTTTTTTTGGAAAAAAATAAAATAAAAAATCTTAAATAGTGTTTTGATCACATTTTAATCACATTTTTTTNTCTTTAATTGGTTGAGCGGACTTTTAATATATCTAATTGTTGACCCTTTGATATTTTAGCTTTTGTATCAATAACACTTGTAACTAAGTACTATATAGTGCATAAAGTTGCGAATTAAGTTTTATTTGTAGCTCTCAACTTGTAAAATGTTCCAAACTTTTAAGATTTTTCAAAATTATATAGCCCTATTATTTGTATCTAAAATATTTTTGACCAATGCTAATAGGGCACAAGTCGGCCGGCATCCGGATTATCCAACTTCAACTGAAGCAGCAGTTTCACGAGTTTGATTAAAGAACATGGTCGTATATATTGAAATATATTTCGTACAAGTTTTATCCACACTCACATGGGTGGGCCCCATGTGAGATCCATGGTAATAAAAAGTTGTCAAAAAATCCTACCCTCCCCTATTGTGAGGTGTCGGTAGGAGTTTTTCTTTGAAACCCCCTATACCCACGGCACAACTCCTGATTAAAAAGGGGGGACACCCTTCTTCTAGTGGTTCCATTTTCGACATGTTGTGCCAAAATCACTGAATTTGAAAGTTGACAGCTAGTCGGCAAAGGCAGTGGGAAACAGCTCATTAACAAATATTTCACGAAGGCATACCCATAAATGGCCTTCCATTACTTCCAAAAACTGATTAATTATTTCTAATATGTTGGTGGCGTCGAAAATTTAGTCTATAATATCGTGGAAAAAAAAATCTTTAATTTGGGACAGTGATTTTTTCTAGATTACTGTATGTTGAAGATTTTAAACTATTAATCACATAGACGTTAAAGAAAAATACATATTGAAATTAGATTTTAACTAATTGGCACATCGAAAACTCTAGAGCTCATCAATAATAACTATAAGTCCGTAACGAATAAGGTATATCATAAAGCAGTCAAGGTGGAATTCAATCTCTGGCATAGTCATAGATTATAATTGAACTCTTATGTAAAATGATATTGTTGAATACACTTGTAGATATATCAAGTGTACTAGTGTCACTATGTCGAGATCATTTCGTCGCGATCAAGATAAATCGTAGTACTCAATTGGTAGAGTAGTGACTATTACACCTTTAATAGCATAGGATGCAAATATCTTATTCTACAGACGTGGACAATTAATTCCTCGATCAGTACATAAAATAATGTCTTTTGTACTAATCATTCTATTATGCATTTAACTTATCACGTTGAGAGGCTTGTCGCTTTGGATTAGTACTACAGTAGGTCGTGGGCACCTTGCCTCGGTCATGGAGAATTCGACATCTATATGGCTCTTTGGCAAAGGAGGTGCACCGCTTCGACCACCATTTTGATGGCCTCGGCTAAGCCATGCAAGATAGTGATTGGGAGTGCATGCCGTAGATGATTTGTTAGGTGACTTTCGTGTAGTCGATGTCTCTCATCGAATGAGGTGTAACATGACAAGTTTATTGTAATCATACATTTGACTAAAAATTGAACTGAACTTCCTCTATAATGGCATGTCATAAACCAAGAGTGTTTTTTATAAAAAAAAAAAAAAAATAAAAAAAAATAAAAAAAAATTACACAAACGCAATGTAGTTCATTGCTACTTTCTCAGTCTTTCTTCTAGAGAGAGGTGAGATATACTTGGATTGGCGTTCAAACGATCAAGGATCGTCGCTAGTAGTCACGCGGCTCATGCCAGCCAAACACATCGCGAAATCAACCCGAGGTCAAAGTCATCCTAAACCAAATGCCAAGTGGTCAATTTATTGATTAATTAATTAATACATACTAAACCAAATGACAAGTGGGCAATTTACATACCGATCTTAAACATCAGTCATACAACTTGTCGAGTCGTTGACTAAAGTTTGAGTTGAGATTTGTTGTCTAATTTATTGTCCACCTAATTAATTATTAATACATCATTTTAAATTAACTTGTCATCAATCTGACGGGTTAGTGGTGAAGTTAATTAGAGTAAATTTGAGATATCGGTATAGTAAATAGGGGAGAAAATAAGATTTCTTTCTTCATCTTTACAAAGAAAAACATTGTATCGAAAATCCTCCGATAGAGTCCTCTTGCGGTGTCTGTCGGACCAAGATGCAGATGTTATTCAAGAGACTCATAACGGCATTTTTTGTGCTCATCAAATGACCTAAATTTTCATGTTAATTTAAAAATGATGTGTCAATTATTAATTAGGTGGACAGTAAGTTGGACAGTAAATCTCAACCCAACAAAATCTATGAAGGATTGGTATAATTTAAAAAGTTCATTAAAATTAATGTCAAGATCAATAATTAATTGTAATCACATATTTGATTAAATTCATAATTTTTATTAATTTTTCAATCATGTATTTCATTAATTTTTATCAAAATCAAATAGAAATTCTCAATATAGGAAATGCATAATGAATTTAACTTTCTCAAATAATTTGTACTCATGGAAAAACTTGAACTCTTAAATCGTTTTAAGTTATATTGAATACTTTGTGCTCGTAAAAAAATTGAACTCTAAATGTCGACATGATTATTATCTAAGTTATATTAGGGCTCAATAATACATTTACAAAATCTACATTAAGTCGCAAGACACTCCACTAGAAAGACATTTCAATCGGCATATGATGATGATAAGTATGATTCGGCAAATGAAGTATAATTTTTGTTTAGCTCTTAGGGTCCGTTTGATAGGTAAAAGTGGAAAGGAATTTGAATTTCATGTTAGTTAAAAAATAAAAACTCAACAAATCCATAAGAATTTGTTCTCCTTAAAAACAAAGAAAATACAACTTAAAGTAGTTGCACCTTGTAATTCGATTTCCATATTTATGTTGCAATCAAACGATAAAAATGGAATTCATTTTTTTCGGATGTAACATTTTTTATGACCTTACAAGTGTGCTCCCGTCTTTGTGTGAGACAGAAAATAAATAAATAATATCTCTCAGTCCGTACCAACTTGAGATGGAAACTCATCTAGAACTATTACAGAGGATGAATTGTTTAATTCCCCTGACCTTGGAATCCCAGCCATTATGAACCACTTCAAGAAAACTCTCATGGTTAGCCCACATGTTAAAGAATCTAAACGGCCTTTTTCTTACTACCATCATTCCCAAAAAGAGACACAACACAAGGAGAGTGATCGGATAGGCATCCCGAAGGTAGGAAATTAGCAAGACTATTATAACCCTTATGCACCCAATCATCATTCACCATAGCCCTATCGATTTTGCTCCACTTGGAATTATTAGTCCAAGTATATAAACAACCAATAGATCGCACATCTGTAAGTCCAACATTAAGACAAACATTCTCAAAATCTCTAACTTCATATGGAGTAACATCATTACCATTGCTCATTTCATTAAAACGAAGAACATTATTGAAATCTCCCAAAATCATCCAAAGCAAGGCGCACTCCGAACCAAACTTCATAATATTATCCCAAACTGGTCTACGACTAACAATCGAGTGAAAGGCATACACAAAGTTAACCATGAATTTTAGTGAGGTTACCTTGCAAATAATGGCACAATGGATGATCTGAGAAGTAATCTCCAAGACTTCCAATTCCACTTTCAAGGGGTTCCATAACACCAAAATACTCCCAGCCCTATGATAAGGGAAGTTGTTGATTTGCAAAAAATTTCCAAACTTGTTCCGCATGATACGGTCAAGTTTAGACGCCTCCAATTTAGTTTCCAAAATACCCAGTACATCAATATTATGCTGCTTCATGAACACCATTTTGTTTTAGGGGAGGGTTCATGCCCCTAATGTTCCAGGTGCTGCAAATCATGATGATGATGATCAAGGAAGGGCAATTCCCTTCTTCCTCTCCTTAGTTATAGGTACTGGTTGTGCCACCTTTTCCTCTCTGCCTTTATGCTTTTCATTTGTTGAGATATTCATTTGAGCCATTATTTCAGTCTCATCTTTAGAATTCTCCCTTTGTATATTGGAATTGCAAGCTATCTTAGATAAGTGGCTGCCACTGTTTGGAACATTTGTGGTACTCTGCCCAGCCTGAACTTGCTTATTTTTTGTCCTTTTCTTCTTACCAGCAACCTGAGTAAAAGGCTCCTCCAATTGCTCAGTTGTCTAAGCTACTACCTGATCGTTTTGCTTAGAGACCTCTTTAGTGTTAAGATCATTTTTCTCCTGTTCTATCTCAGCAATCTGCCCAGCACTCACATTCTTTCCTAGGTTTGATTTAGTCTCCAGAACCGAATTCTGTTTATTGCCTTGTTTTGTGACCTTACAAGCTGTAGAAAAATGTCCAAACATTCTATAGGTAGCACAGAATCTTGGCTCACGCTCATATTCCATCTCCTGCACTCTGAGTTTGCTCGTAGGGAGATTCATAGCCACCGAACGAATTAATTCCTTGGATGGATCAATTTTTACTAAAACACGTGCATAAGATAGGCATTCCTGAGTAGCAGTAAGTTTATTTGTTGAAATTGGTGTCCCAATCTTCGATACAATTTTATTTAAAACTCTATCATTCCAGCAATCCAAAGGGAGTCCTAGGAGTTTCACCCATATCGGTATGGTGGAAATCTTGCTCTCATCAAATTCAAAACACTTAGGCATGGCCTTAAGCATTAAAAGTCTGCCAAAAACAAAGTATGGACCCCCTTGCAACACATTGGTCTTGGATGACTCATCATTGAATTTGAAAATCAGCCACCTACTTCTATGAACAAAATATTTTTACTCCACATTCCAATTATTACACATTGATAGAATAGCCATTTTCCTAGGGAATCGGCCTGCAAAGTATCCCACAATGATAACCCACCTTTTCTTCAATCCTATCCACATCAGTATCATCCAGAGTAATTACCTCAGGTTGATCCTTAATGTATTTAAACTTGATACCTTCAGCAGGACTTCTGTTATCTTTGATTAAATTAACCCAAAGCCCAATTTTATTCTCACCATTCTTGCTGCCATTTACATCCTTAGTAGCCACTTGAGGTTCAATAGTCAAGAATTCAGTATCAGTGTCCTCTTCTCCAAGAGTTTGGTAGACACTATGAAAGTCATTAGCTTCAATTTGTTCTTTCAAACAAGATATAGGAGCGGCAGAAGTATTCAATTTAGAAGACTCTGCTTTAGCAGCAGAAATTCCATGCTTTGTAGCCATACCCATTCCCGAGTCTCCAGAAATAGGTTAGGGCTCAATACGTTCAATAGGCCCAAACGAAACTTTGGGCCTTCCACTGGGATGGGCCTTCTTCTTCCCCATACCAAGATAGATCCAAAAGGAAGACCAAGAAGAGTAGGAGAACGGCCCAGCAGGGCCAAGAAGAAAACAGAAAATAAGGCCTAAGCACATCTAGGCCCACCAGACTGTCCAAGAATAACAAGCCCAACAAGCAGTCAGAAAGCAGTACACGTTCAGTCCAAGAAAAACTAAAAGTAGGGAAATAACCCAAAAAGCCCACAAGCAAACGTAGGAGAAAAACCTGCACGACAAAGTATACTCCAAAAGCCCAAGATTCCAGCCCACTAACGAACTGGACACTAAACACAAACAGTAGGTACCCAGCTCCACAACACGACCCAAATAAAAGGAATGGCATGTGAATCCAGCTGGATGGGATTACGTGCAAGAGACCCAGGAGGTAGAAAAGCAGGACAGTGACGTAACCACCCAGGAGTCAGCAGGAACACTGATCAAGTGTAGGAAATTTGGAAAGAAGTTGACTAAAAGCAAAATCAATAAAAGTCTTGTACCGAAAGATACAAGCAGAAAACATACACCATGGATGAACACCAAGAACACCCAAGAAAACATGTAGAAGATGTACAACACCAAACATGCCAAGCAGCCAACACCACCACCTAACAATGAAACCCAGCCAGAAAAAGGACTAGAACCAAGAGACCAGCCAAAAACCAGAAACCAAGCAGTCACCTAACGGACGAAAACACCAAAGAAAATCGCCAGAGACCAAACACCTCAGAACCTAAGTAGCGAATGAAAACAGAAAACCAAAAACAGACAAGCCAACCCCATAAAGCGCAACACTGCTTAGCGAGAAAGAGCCCAAACGACACAAAAAGACACGAACCAGATGATGACGAATGTGAAGCGATTAAAAACACAACTGCAGAATATCCTGGTCGAATAAGGAAGAACCACAAACTTCAAGCGAGAACCACAAACTTCAAGAGAGAACCAAATAATTAAGATTTCACTTGTGAAAGAAAAATCCGATTAAACATCAACGGAACCAGAAATCCAAAGTAATCCAAGCGAGTAGAGAACTAGACAACCCAGAATATGAACCGTCGTAACCCCAGCTGCAGAACAATGTGGCCAAAAAGCGAGAACCACGGACTTCAACAGAGAAACCACGAACTTCAACAGAGGGCCAAATAATTCAGATTTCACTTAGGAATAAGTAAAACCCAAAAGGAAACAAGTTGTCTAATTAAATTCCCACCAAGGAGAGGCGAGAATAAAAACAAACAAAGAAGAAAACCGAGAAGTCTAGGCACTCACAGTGGGATTTCTCTCACTAGAAAGTTGAGAACATCTCTCTCTAACCAAGACTTGACTAACTATGGAAATGATTTTTTTCATGGTGCTTTGTTCTGTTGGTTATATACAACATGGTCATAGAGCAAAGATCAGCTACTATCAAGTTGAACCCATGGTACTGGTCTACTTCTCCCTTAAGTTCCTCCGCAAATTCTTTAGGACTATTTTTGCTCTATAATATGATCAACACAACATTTATTCATAATCTAAGAATAAAATAAAAATTAAACTTTCATCTTGGAATCAAATATTTGAACAAAAGAAAAGAAAAACAAAAATAGGCGTTGGGACAATATAAAATCATGAATGCAACTACTCGTGTTCCATGTTGAAGCATTCATAACCAAAATTTACAACTAAAAAATCATGCCACGGGAAGGAGAAAAGTAAAAATGACCTTTAAGAACCGAACAGAGAGGTCTCCTCTGCTCTTGCCCTGGAAATTTGGTTTGATTTCCCTCACATTCGTAACGAATGCGAGCCTTTTGTTCCTCGTACAAGCCTGTCAGGTCCTGCTGGCCAAATTGGCGAAGCCCAGCACGCGCGGTCACCCCACCCCCCCGACCGGGTGCTGTGTCCGTATTTGTCTCTCGAGCATAACTTCTTATTCTTCTTCTTCTTCATTTTCTTTCTAGCTTTAGGAGAGAAATCATCCTTTTTTGTTACAACCCCTTTCACATAGTTTGAAAGAAATTATAAGTTAGTAAATAATAAATATTAATCAATAAAAATAAGTAGTAAATAAGTGAAAAGTAAAGTCTTATGATTAAAATTATGTCCCTATTTGTTTCGACTAAGAATTCATTAAAATTTAAGTTAAGATTAATAATTAATTTTAATCATACATTTAATAGTATTCACAAATTTTCAATCATGAATTTTTATCAATCTATTAAATGACTGAATTTTATCTAAATCGAACATGGATTATAATTTGATTTGACTTTGACTTTTAAATTATAATAAATTATAATTATAACCAAACAAGACAGGTATATGATTGGAAGGTAAAGCCTTGCTACAGTGAATTCATGACTCTTTTTTGTGGAAGAATTTGGTAGAATGGTGGTAGCCCAACAGTATGCAAAAATCTTATATTGTTATGGTTTATATTACTATTAATAACGAGAATAAAGCTCTTCATCTTACACAATCATTATAAAAAGGTTGAACTCCAACCTTGAGGGTCCCCACCGACCTTGTCCTGGGCCATTGTGGAGGAGATAAATCGCAAGATGTGCCTTTCAAGAGTCAGAGTGGAGAGCTTATGGATAGGCCTGGACTATTAACCTTATGGTAACTCTCGCTTACAACAAAGTCAATTCCACCTTGCAGGGAATCGAACTCTGCACACTACCGTGCTGAGCCCTNTGGACTATTAACCTTATGGTAACTCTCGCTTACAACAAAGTCAATTCCACCTTGCAGGGAATCGAACTCTGCACACTACCGTGCTGAGCCCTAACCGTCCTCCCCTTTGCCACTGAGAGATTTGCCCTGGGGGCATCTTACACAATAATTATAGCTTTTAGAAGAGGTCATCAATATGGTATCGAAATAATTTAAACAATTTAGATTCAAATTTTGTCCTAACTCATTTTTGGAAAATTACACACTTATATGAGCTTCAATTTAAAAATAAAATAAAATAGCAAATTGAGACAATTTAAACAAATATATGTCGCTTTTTAAAAGTTTAAACTTAGACGAGGTGATTTACAAAAATAATAATAATAATAATAATAATTAAATGAATTTTTTTTTTCTTCTCATAATAGTGTTTATATTTTAGAATATACCTCGTCATTGCATACGTCATGAGTTGTACGAATGATGTGTATGGTTTCTTTGGTACGTGACACTTGGAATGGGGACCAAAATGTTGGTCCGTTTGAGTCTATTGACAGCCGTGTCAGCAAATTCAATCCATTTCTTTACGCTTAATGTCTAGGAGCACACTCTCATCAAAACCATTCAATTTATCAGATATATACTTTGATATGTAATTTATTTATTTCTTTACGTGGAAATTTAAATATATTTTGACATTCACATGACCATTTGTTTTTAGGAGGAAATTTAGCTCCTCTTTGATGGGCTTAAAATGTGATTTTTAGTAGATTTAATAAAAAAACGGTGAAATGTGTAGTTAAAAAGTTAAGAATTTATGAAAGGTGTGTTTGAGTCACATTATTTTGAAATAATATATTTTGGAATAATATATTGGTGGAGAATGTGTGATTGAAAAAGAATGAAACGTTATTGATGTGATGAAAAATATTATTTTATTGATAAATGTGTGATTGAAAATGAGTAGAAGAATGAAAATAAAAATTTTAATGTGTACTAAACAGGAGCGAAATATATGAATAAAATTAGTTGTTGATTTTGACTTAAATTTTAATTACCTCTTGACATGGGCTTAATAGCAAGGACTGCACACGATCTGTGTTTGATTGTACGAATTATCGATTGGAAGAGAACTTCAATTTATCTGACCACAAGCCCGTGTTTAGAATTCAAAATATTTCTTGTTATTTACGAACTTTTTTCAGGTTTGAACGATTGATATTTTGTACATTAATGTCAAGTCTATGTTTGACACACATTCTTTAAAAAATAAAATTGCATGTACATGAATTTTTAACAGAGATTGAACGTAGCACCCTATTAGCTTGTTTTTTCTTCCAATGCCAACTTGCCAAGTGTATTTCCTATTAAAATTGTGTAAAATCTTCATGTACTCATAGTATTGTTCTTCTTTCGAAATACATTTTTTTAAAACTCATTTTCAACCAAACATTCTTAAATAAAATAATATTTTTTTCATCACATTTATAACTTTTCCTTACTTTATAATCACATATTTCCAATCACATCACTTTTTAAAATACATTATTTATATAATATCCATCAAACACCCCCAAATGACATTTAAATGGATAACCAATATTCTAAAAATGTCTTTGATAAATAATGTATTGAACTGAATTGAGTGATTTTATGAAAAAATATTTTATATTTCAATTACTTAATTCATTCATCGACGGTCTCGCTCCTCCTCCTTCACACCCTCACATCTCAAACTCCCCGCCCAATCTCTTCTAAAGGTTGGCTATTATGTCAACAAAGGCAGGTATTATGGATATGGGACAAGATTCAAAATCTCTTGGACATCCGAGCTAGACTCCTTCCATGGATTGAATGATCAGAGGACTCTGATAGGCGATCTCTAAGGGTCCGTTTGATTGCAAGAATGAAATTTGGTTGGAAAGAAAATGAATTTTATAGAATTGAATTGTCTAAAATTTATTTTACTGAGAATTGTCAGTTAATTGTATTTTATTCTTATAATTTTCCACCTGAAAAATATTAAAGTTTGACTTTATTTTTTATGGAAATTATCCATTAAAGGGATATAATTTGTTACAATTTGTGATATTGTCAAAAAAATAAAAAAAGTTGTCTAGAAAACCAATTCTCACCAAAGTGGTGGGAGTTCATTTACCTCAAAAAGCAAGAAAATAGGACAAACCAGTAAAATGTGAAAAATCAATTATCTAAAAAATATTTCCTATTAAACACTCTAAAAAGTGAAAATGACAAGAAATTTTCCGTCTTCCATGAAAAACTTGCCCTATCAAACGGGCCTAAAGGAAGTGAGATTCAGAAAATACGAGAGGCAAAGGAAATTGAAGAGTAAAAGTGAAAGAAAATGAGAATTATTACTAGCATTTAAAGACAAGACAAGGAAGGACAACAGACGCGCTCCAGACTGTCCAAAGCAAAAGCAGGGGATTTGAAGAAATCAAATCAAAGGTCCAGATTAGACCCACTAAAACGATGTCATTTTTTGAACAGCGCTGCTACAAGTACAGAGGGATGGTTTTATGTCAGGCCCCTGACTGTGGATGGGGGGTTTTTTTTTTTTTAAACATGTGGGGCCTGCCAGTGTGAGTGGCCTGGCAGGCCCTGGTATTTTGCTCTTGTACTTAGAGCAAAATACTTTTTTGAAATTTTGCACCAAAAGCTTAGTAGATTTGACATTGCCCTTGATATTTTGACTAGAGTAGTTCATGCACAATCAATGAGAATATCTATCTCCCACCCACATCTGCAGTGTACAACTATGGCCTTGGGAAATAGCTGTTTGGTATTGATTAAAATCATATTTTAATTTAAATTAAAGTCAAATAATTAATATTAACAACATATTTTATTGATCAAACAATTTTTCAACCACATATTTCATCAGTTTTTATCAAAATTTACTAAACATGTAATTTTAATCTTCACCAAACGGGGCATAAAGTTTGATCTTTTCTAATATGGAACATAGACATTGGGGATAATTATTGTTGTTGATCTGAAAATTTACGCCGAATCATTTGAGGATTCACCTTGACTTAGTCAAAAGGTCCTTTTTATCAGAGAAACTAAACAGATCAGAATTAAAGGTCGATTGAAGATCGCATCAATATAGGACAGCCTATGAGAGACATCATACGATGGAGATGTAATATGAAAAAAATCATCATAACATGATTGAAAATGCGTTTCCCCTAAAAGGCACCACCAACCACAACAACAAATCAAAAGAAAGTCATGATGACCTAAGATACACGAATAAGACCTAGGTATCATGATTACCAACGACAATCGAACTTTCCAACGAATAAATCTCTCCACATGGGTGGTGGTACACGAACTTAGGTCAAACACTGTAACTTGAAGGCCTATATAAAGGGTGAAGGTCTAGGACCGAACTAAAGAATCTCCATATTTACTACTATAGGAATTCCAGCTATACTACGTCCATATTTTACACAAAATTGCAGCAAAATAACATAGTTATTCTACTTAAATTCTTATAATCCCGATTGTTAGGCTGTGTGAGTTTTTTTTTTTTTTTTT
>CAIGRS010116946.1:0-17523 GCA_903798395.1 Fraxinus floribunda
CGCTACGCGCTATAGCGGCGCTTTTTGAAGCTATTTAGAACACTGGGTGTAGTAAGTAAATTTTGTAATGGTAATATAACTATCCTTTATTTATTTTATTTTTTAATGAAGGCCATTTTATCAACAGAGGAAATTCTATTTGTCCAAATAAATTGTTGGATAATTCTTGTTGTACATAATTTATGTACATAAAGAATTATATAATGTGATATAGTAATCATTCGGTAATTGATGTGAAGTGTGAGATTTGAATTAAATGTTTGATATATGTCACGTGTAATTATGTATGTGAAAATTTATATACCTCTCGACCATACCTTTCACGAAGAATCCCAAACTAAAACCCTAAAACGGCATCAGTATGAGAGGGGCTCTGCTGAGAAGTGTCTCACTCTATGTTCGAAATGTTCGTTTCTCGCACAATCTCAAACCTAATACTGTAATCTTTAACAATGATTGTACCAATTTCATTACCAGTAATGCACCGGTGGTCAATTGCTTCTCTTCGAGTTTCCGGTCTTTTTCATCTGAAAATGACTCCCCCAAAGAAATAGCAGAGTCGAACCAAGACTCAAAGCCTGAATCCGAATCTAGCGTCACCGAGCNTTCGTTTCTCGCACAATCTCAAACCTAATACTGTAATCTTTAACAATGATTGTACCAATTTCATTACCAGTAATGCACCGGTGGTCAATTGCTTCTCTTCGAGTTTCCGGTCTTTTTCATCTGAAAATGACTCCCCCAAAGAAATAGCAGAGTCGAACCAAGACTCAAAGCCTGAATCCGAATCTAGCGTCACCGAGCCTGAAGAGAAGAAACAAGTTGCCGCCGAGGTCCAAGATGTAACCAATAAAGGTACAAAATTGAATAATATTTGAGTTTTTGTGGTATCAAAATAATGTAATTATTTCCTGGTTCGTCTAATTCACATTTGAGATCTAAAGAAACTGCACTGTATTTTGTTGTATTGGGTAGTTTTTGAAGCTCATTTTTTCAAGAAGAAAAGGCAAATTTTTATATTAATAAGATTGTTTATTATGAGTTTTGGAGGAATACGTGCGTTAATAACGTTGGAGAAAATTGGACCTCTTAATAGTGTAATTTGATTCCTGTTTTATGTATATGATTGTTCAGTCAATTCAAAGTTGAGCTCTACTAGCTTTTGTGCTTATAATTTTCGAAACCAGATTAAGTGGATTGCACAATATGCTGTTCGGATATAAAGCTTTTGATGAACAACTTGACTCGGTTACTGAATAATCACGGACTTACTACTGCTAGTCTACCTGTTTCATCCATGTTTTATAGATTAAGATTTAATCGTTTCTGTGTAAAAGTCTGAATTTTCTGGAATATGTAATACTGGCCATTCTTCCATATTAACCCACGGAACATGTCAGATATTTGGTGGGTTTCAAGAACTAATTGTTTGCAGCTTTATTTGGAATATTTTGTTTGCAGATTTAAAAGTGCAGATAGAGGACTACTTCAAGAATGCCAATGAGGATGCACTCCCATTAATTTTTGAGAGTATTCTAAAGAGGAGGATTTCTGGTAAGCATGATGACACAGATGATGAGTTGATGGAAGAGCTTCGAATGCAGCCTATAGATAATGTTAAAGACCAAGATTTTGAATCAGATTTTGAGGAGGGCCATGAAACGGATGAAGAGATTGATGATTTGTACAATGCAAGGGATATTGTGGTGAAGAAAATGGCAAGTGATCCATACTTTAACATGGATGACAAGAAGTGGGATGACATGATTGCAGAGGCTGTCGAACATGGGCATCTGAAGGATACTAGGGAGTGCGAGGCAATACTAGAGGACATGCTTAACTGGGACAAACTTCTACCAGGTAATATTTCTAGTCCTTTTCTCACTTTCAAAGTCAAATTGTAGAACCTTTCCATCTTTCTTGGTGGTTTTTGGATTGATCAGATGGATTTTTTTTTCTTGTGATTAAGATCACATTAAATTTTGATGTGTCATGATGTGGAACTGCACAACATTTTTAAACTAAAAATTACTACTACATACTTTTGACCTTTGGGATGTTGACATGTCTTTGCTCCCAACAGTAGCAATAACAACTCTAAGGTTGTGCATAAAAGCTCGACTAACCATGTAATGAATACAAAGAGACTGTATATGAGGAAGTTGCTCTGCAAGTTCACCCTAGTTCATGGGATTTCATTAATACCGCAATAAAGAAGAAAATTGTAGTGGAGGTAGGGGTGGGCGAGAGTGTGTGTGTGTGTGAGATTATTCGCCCACCATGCTGCTTAAAGAACACATTTGTAATCCTGTAAGATGCATGAAGTCAGTTAGTGTACGTCCATCAACTGGAGGAAGTTCAATGATGCGAAAATCTGTAACCTATATAAAATAAGAGATTAATTTGTCATCCTTGGACAAAAAACCATCCACTTCCATGCCAACCTTTTGAGCCATTAGCATTCTATTATAGCTTAGGTAGAGCAACTTCATCATTGTACTCATGCAGCATCTTGACCAGCTCATCCACTGACTGCACGTTGAAGGGGGGAGTTATAAAGACGAGATAAGAAAGTGCCCTTAAAATGAAAAAAAAGTCTAGTAAAGCATCATTATCAAATTTAATTTTTGTTCTTTTTTTCCTTTCCATTTTGACTTCTGCTTCTCTCTCCGAAGCTTTATGAGATTTGTGAAAATAGCTTCTTAAATTACTTCTTGGAATTGGATACATATATATGCACGACAACCATTTCTTATGACCTTGATTGTCTCCTACTAATTAGGATCTATACAATAGAATATCTCTAGGTAATAAAATCAGAATATACAACAAAATTCTAGGAAACAAATCTCCTAAAAATCAGGATTACAGCAAATCACACGCCTAGATTGATTTCCCACGCTCTCCCTCTCAAGCTAGGGGATATATGTTCTCCAAATTAAGTACTGCACTTAGCTCAGTGAAATTGGGCCGAAATAGAGCTTTTGTTCAGATAGCTGCTGCTTGTTGCCTGGAACATAGTTGAGGGAGATCATTTTGCTTTCAATTTTCTCACTGATTAAGTGTCTGTCAATCTCCACATGTTTAGTTTGATCACGGTGGACTAGATTTTTGGCAATTGCAATTGCTGATTGGTTGTCACACATGATCCTGATAGAATACGAAGTTCCAATCTTGTGTTCGTTTAGCAGTCGTTTTAGCCAAATTCTTTCACAGATGCCCAAAGCTAATGCACGGAACTCGGCCTCGGCACTACTACGTGCTACCACTGCCTGCTTTTTGCTACGCCATGTCACCAGATTTCCCCAAATAAATGAGCAATATCCAGATGTGGATTTTCGGTCACTAGGAGATCCAGCCCAATTAGCATCAGTATAAACTTCCAATGTCCGATAGATTGTTTTTCTGAACGTAAGTCCCTTTCCAGGATCCTTCTTCAAGTACCTTAGAATACGGTTTACTGCCTCCTAGTAATCTACTGATGGGATGCCAAGAAACTAGTTAGCAATACTGACTGCAAAACTTATATCTCGACGTGTATGAGTCAGATATATTAACTTACCCACCAAGCGTTGATACTGCCCCTTATCAATTGCTAATTCATCAGTTCGAGGCATTAGTTTGGTATTAGGATCCATAGGCGTTTCAACAGGTTTGCACCCACTCATGCCGGTCTCACGTAAGAGATCTAGAACATACTTGTGTTGAGAGACTGATATTCCTCGGCTGCTCCATGCCACCTACATCCCCAAGAAATATTTCAAATGTCCCAAGTCTTTAGTCTCGAATTCCTTGGATAATAGCATCTTAAGCCTTCTCATTTCTCCTTCATGATTCCTGTAAGACCTATATTATCAACATATACAATCAAAACTGTGATTCTTCCATCTGTGAAGTGTTTGACAAATAGAGTGTGGTCTATTTAATTGCACGAGCATCAAGTTTACCACGGTATTGTGAATGGATATGGACAAAAGCAGTGCAACCAAAAAGCTTAAAAGGAATTTGTGACACGAGTCGTGAGGTAGGATATTGACCCTGAAACGTTTGCGAAGGTGAGTGAAATTTGAGAACCCAAGAAGGCATTCGGTTGATCAGATATGTTGCAGTAAGAATGGCTTCACCCTAGAATTTTTTAGGAACATTGGTTTGAAAAAGCAAAGATCGGGCAACCTCAAGTATATGACGGTTTTTACGTTCAGCTACACCGTTTTGTTGTGGTGTGTCAACATGAGCTTTGTTGAACAATACCATGTGATTTGAGATATTGGCCAAGACTTGAATTAAAGAAATCCTTGGCATTATCAGTTTTTAGGATTTAAATAAACTTTGAACTGAGTTTGAACCATGGCATGAAAATGTTGAAATATGTGCTTTGTTTCAGATTTTTCTTTCATGAGAAATGTCCAACATAATTGAGTATGATCATCAACTAACAATAAAAACCATTGAGCACAAGTAATACTAGGAAAGTAGGAATACGAAATGGCCCCCCAAATGTCACCGTGAATGAGAGAAAAAGGGTGACTTGGTTTGTATGTTCGTGGTGAATAAGTGTTCCGAGTATGCTTTGCCAATTAACAAACTTCACAATGAAAAAAATTGGGATTTTTGTTAATGAATAAGGATGGAAACAAGCGTTTCAAGTATAGAAAATTTGGATGACCTAGACGAAAGTGCCACATTTCACTTTCCTTATTAGAATGACTATTAGACTTAAGACTATGAATCAATTGACACTGATGACTAACAGAATGGATTGAAGGATTGTTGACATCTAGAACATAGAGGCCCGCACGAAAATCAGCATTGCCAATCGTTTTCCCCGAGCTCTACTATCCAAGCTGAGGAGGGGGATTTGGCTGCATGCAGTGCTATTACTGGAGCTATGTGTGGAGTTATTCCTGCCACTACTGAATGTGGTGTTGATATTTGCCTTTTGTATAAGTTGATGAAGAAGTTCTAACTGTTCTTTAGTGAATGGGACAGAATTACCCGATTGAGATACTTCAAGAATGGCGGCATTTCCCTTCGCCTCGCTGTCTCGTTTCGGCTAGGCTTTCCATGTAATTTCCAACAAGTTTCCTTCAAATGCCCAGGCGTCCGACAATAATCATACCAATGGCGACCTTTCATTGTTCGATTATTATCGGTATTCTGAGAATTGCTTCGAGCAGCAAATGCACCAAAATCTGGTGGATTGTCTTTCACTGCTGCAAGTGTTGGTACTTAAGGAATCGTGGGAGGATTAGGTTGTCCCAGCGTAACACGTTTTCGGCTCTCCTCTCTGTGCACCTCAGAAAATACCTCTCGCAGACTTAGTAGTGGTTTTGTTCCAAGAATTCTGCCCCTTACTTCATCAAGAGATTTGTTGAGTCCCATCAAGAATTTGACGACACGCTTAGTCTCCACGATCTTCAGGACACTTCCATTCACGTGTCTCAAACAAGTCAGGATGCTGCCAATGGTGAGTGAGGGACGTGAAATAGACCATCACAGAGTTTTCGCCTTGACGAAGATCCTGGAGAGAACTCTCCACATAGAAAAGCTCGGCTGTGTTCTCGCTACTGGAGAACGTTTCACTTGCTGCTTCCCATATTTATTTTGCTGTGGTGTACAAGAAATTTTCTCCTATCTCGGTTGTCATAGAACTGATTAACCAAGACATAACCAGATTGTTTTCTGCTCTCCAGATCATGTAATCAGTATTGCTTCGGTCTGGTTTTGGAATAGCACCAGTGAGATATTCATCCTTACTCCGCCTGCTTATGAACATCATCATTGATTGAGACCATTGAAGGTAGTTGTGGCCATTGAGTTTGTGGGTGGTGATAGAGACGTGATTAGCCGAGGAGCAGTAGGAATATTGGATGAGGGATTAAATGCAGATGAATCCCTGGATGTTTGCTCGGATTCCGCCATGAAGAGGTGATTCGGAAATAGGAGAGGAGTGTTAAGAGCGGCGGTTTGAGAAAGGAAGAGTAGGGTTTCTGAGCCTAAAGCTCTGATACCATGAAGCTTTATGAGATTTGTGAAAATAGCTTCTTAAATTACATCTTGGAATTGGATACATATATATACACATGACAACCAGTTCTTGTGACCTTGATTGTCTCCTACAAATTAGGATCTATACAATAGGAATATCTCTAGGGAATAAAATCAGAATATACAACAGAATTCTAGGAAACGAATATCCTAAAAATCAGGATTACAGCAAATCACACGCCTAGATTGATTTCCTACACTCTCCATGCCCACATCCCAACCTCATGGAGCTGGTAAATGGGTTTGGGTAGGAAGCGAGTAAAAATGCATTGTTTTGACCTTAAAAGTACATGACAAGTCAAATAATTAATGCCTTAATATATAAATAAGACCTTTGTATAAAGGCCAGTTCCTGTTCCTCCTTGAGTAACATATTGCAGCTACTCTGCGTTATAGTTACTCACATCTCTTTAGTTATTACATGTTTAGGCTGTTGATTCCAACATCATTTCTTAATCCTTCCGACTAGCAGAAGTTGGTTTCTTTTCCCTTTTCTTCAGCATTTTAATTGTTTCCCAAGTCTTTTAACAACTGGATCAACCTTTATCTTCTTAAGGACTTCCAGAATTGTTATCTGCTGGTGATTCCAACATTTGTAGGTGCTGCATCAAGAACCATCTGATATAACTTTCAGTCATAGCAGCAGCACTATTTTCTAGCTTTCTCAGACTATCTTCGAGGGGGGTCTGGATAATTTCATCTTAAATACATGTTAGATTAATATGCTTGAAATGATAATGCTCGTGTTCAGAAAAATAAAAAAGAAATGATAATGGATTTGACTTTGTGGATTTTGCATAGTGATACAATATCATGGGACCATTATATGCACATATTTCCACTCTCAAACATTGTAGTAATTTTTTCCATTACTTTATAGACTCTGTTTATAGTTTGAGTTGACTTTTATTATTTAACAATTCTCAGATAAGATCAAAAAGAAAGTGGAAAAGAAGTTTGACGAGATAGCAAATAGGATTGAAAAAGGTGAACTTGAAGTTGAAGAAGGCTATGTATTGTTTAAAGAGTTTGAAGACCAAATGGTATTGCAATGTGCTAAGCTGATGGAGGCAGAGGCTCCTAAACAGTTTAATGAGACTGCTGTGCCCTTTAAGAAAAATGACCTTGATGACCCGCCAGGTGAGGGCCCAATTCTTAGGTGGCAAACACGTGCGGTCTTTGCTCCTGGTGGCGATGCGTGGCACCCAAAAAATAGAAAAGTAAAATTGGCTGTTACTGTTAAAGAGCTTGGTTTGTCAAAGCATCAATTCTGCCGGCTAAAAGAATTAGCAGGAAGGCGATACAATCCAGGAAAAGATGAACTTACCTTCACTAGTGAGAGGTAACTTGGTGGCAGATGGTGTGTTGCTTTTTCTCATCATCGAGTGACCTTGATAATGCATGAATGTCTGTGAATTATGTAGCATCTGATTCTCATCCAGGGAACTTCCTCTTACTTCAGATAATAATAAGCCCCTGTTTGTTGCATATTATTTTAACATTAAAATGAATTTTTGGACCCTTTTTTTAAAAAACAGTGGGTCCCACCCTGAGACAAAGTGGTCAATAATTGCGGTTGATACCCCTAAGCAATGGTCAAAATTCTCCTTAAAATGCCAAACAAACGGGATGTAAATTTTAATTGAACTAAGTCGTATGTGCTCTACCCTAGATTCTGCATCCTTTATTGCTCCTGAATGTAGGGTAAGATTTCTAGGGACACAAACAAAGATATCACAGCTTAGCGAAATTTCAGCTATTCTTGAATTCTTGATCACAAAGCTGTCCTTTTTTTTCTCTATTTTAACATTATGTTCTCTACCAGGTTTGAACATCGGGAGGAGAACAGAAAGGATTGCCTCCGGACTCTATTTGCTTTGATTAAGGAGGCAGGTAAAGCTAGGAGACTGGTGGAAGAAGCTGGAACTTCAAACATCAAAGAGAGACTTAAAGCGAATCCAAAGTTCATGCAGAGGTTGCAAGCCAAGATGGCGAAAACGAGAGAATCTTCTTCATTACCTGCATGAGAGAACTTGACTCCTGGGATCTTCAGACAATGATTTCAATGATACATTTCTTTTTGTATTTTCCTTGTCTACGTAGAAATTAGTTTGCACGGGTAGTTATAGATCACCAGTCAGGCACTATGTTAACATTTAATCCTCTCTCAAGTCTACAAGGCATAAACACTAGTCCGATCTGAATCACAGAGGCAAGTTACTATGGATATAGAGGTTGTCTCTAATACTTGAGCTTTGGCTATCCATAATGGTAACTCACGCCTAGCTACTTCAGCCCCTTCTATTGGCTTTGCACCCACTGCCACAACACTACGCAGAGTTAATGTTTGCTATAAAGATTACCCGAAGTGGTTGAAAAACGGGCGAGCTGAAAAAAATAAGAAATCTGTTTAGGTTGCTACCATTGTTACCTCTCTGTCCTCATCTCATTTATCTCAAGTAACTCGTAGGAAATCTAACCAAGATGATGAGTGGAATTGGTGGAGAGGGGGCGGCTTTTACAACATGGAGTTTCGATCAGTGTAAAGCAATGATTTTCAAGTAGTGGGTCATTCCATACATCATGATCCAGTTGGGCATGTATTGATGCACTAACTTGTAGGGGAGAGTTGTAATAGAAATCTTAGATCAGGATTTAGATACTTCATTCTAGCTCATATCCTAGTCTAGTTAGGATTTATATTTTTCCTTTTAGCAAAACGATTTTATCATCTTTCGTTTTCGTTTTCCTTCTATTTATAGGATTGCACTCCCCATATATATGATTGATTATGTAATAAATCATTCAGCCTAAATTCTAAGTTTGTTTTAATAACAAAAGTGAGTGTTTCTTCTGTTCAAAACTTCTAATTCTGCATTTTCCGGAAGCAACCAAATAAGTAGGAAAACATCCTCGAAGGTGGTGGTTGGACAGATCAATGACTGGGCGATATGAACTGAAATTTGGGGTCCAATTTAAATGTTCTATTTCAATACCCAATTTTCCCGTATTCATTAGTTCTATGATCTCCTCCTTAGAATGATTGGCACATAAAAAAAGGTGTAATTTAGCCTCGAATTCATTAGATTTTAGGCTGATATATTCCAGAGGTGTGAGGTTGGATATTATGAAGGAAATAGAAAGATTCTAAATTCTTTTAAGGAGCGTAAGTTTGTGAATAATGAAGGAGCTTTCCATCAAAACCGAGGTCATGAAATTTTTTTAGTTAATGAAACCTGCAAATTCGAGAGTAGGAGATAAGAATCCTCAAAAGTTTAGCAAAACAATGCATAGATCAATAACCCATCCGTCCTTAACAAGTTGAGGAACCGAGTATCATCTCAACCGTGAAAATTCCCTGATATTACTAGATTGAGTTGGCAGTGAACCAAAAAGATTGTCTGTATGCTACTACATCATATAAATGGTAAAAATGTCAAAAAGGGAGGAATTGATAGGGGGAAAAAATGAAACAAGCAGATGTTTTATTTTCAGACTTGTAACTATTAATTACCAGCTACAGACCTTTCACTTGTATCCCAAACTTACATATAAGAGGTACAGAATCATCTAGCACTTATAGTATCACAACTCCACAAAATTGAACACCTTCTTCGCTAAGAGAGATTCATATAAAAAACAGCAATTGCTGCCAGAAAGAATATGATGTAGGAAACAATAAAAGTAGGATAAAAATCTGCTATATCCATTTTGTACCATTTCCTGTCCTTTATTTCTGAACTGGATGAGGATTTTGGGGACTCCCTAATGGAAGAGCATTGATTTTCCAGTGGAAGTCCACAAAGATACAGATTTCCCTCATAACTGCTCCTGTCAAAAGTCCCAAACTGTGCTTTCATTTCTGGAATTTTACCTGACAAGTTGTTATAAGCCACACTGAACACTTCCAGAAAGTGAAGATTCAGCAATTCCGATGGAATCTCTCCACTCAATCCGTTGTAGGAAAGGTCTAAACTCTCTATCTGGGAAAGACGAGAGACAATTTTAGGAATGGAACCCTTGAGATGGTTATGAGACAGGTTTGCTGCATGAAGTGAACCCAAATCTCCAATTTCATGTGGGATTTCTCCTGTTAGATTGTTGCATGACAAATCCAATCCCGACATGTAGTTGAGGATGTCTCCCTTGTAGAAGCCGGGCCTTCCTTTTGTAACGAATTCGACTTCTACTAATTCGTCGTATCCATCCTCTACATTCTGTTGGTCATAAGTCCTCACCAAGAAATTCCCATATGTACAGATTGGGTGCTTTCTCCATGTAAAGTAGGCATGCAAGCTGTACACTTGATCGTATATGCCAAATTTCCCGAAAGAGATGTTATTGATGCAATGAGGAATAATCCCTGAGAATTTGTTGTGGGACAGGTCCATCATGGAGACTTTGTTCAAATTACATATGTGGTTGGGAATGGAGCCATTCAATTGATTGGACCCCAATAGAAGAACCCTCAAGTTGGAGAGCGCATCGAATGAGTAGGGGATCGTACCAGACAGAAGGTTATCCCTCATATCCAATGTTAATAGATATGATGAATTTAGAAAGGCATCTGGTATTGGTCCGGTGAACTTATTTCCCTGTAAAACTATATGACTCAGCATGTTTGAGCAAGATGGTAAAGGTCCCGAGAGAGAGTTATGTGAGATGTCTAAAAGCCCGTATACCCCTAGTTGACACGGTAACCGGCCTGTCAAGACGTTATTGTACATGAGGACAGTCATCAAGCCTGTCATATTAGATATCCAACTGACTTCACCTGAGATATTGTTGTTGCTAATGTCCAACGTACTCATGAGAGAGCTCTTAGCGATAACATTTGACACAATTCCAGAGAAGTGGTTGCCCTCTAGGCGTAAAACTATTACACTTGTCAAATTGAAGTTAGTAGAAAATATCTCCCCTTTGAACTTATTGCTGGATAATTTGAGAACAGATAAATCGATGCATCCTGCAATCAGTTCTTTTGGTATTTCTCCATAGAAGTTATTGAAAGACAAGTCCAATTGAATCAAGTTAGACATATTACAGAATGAGGATGGAATGGTACCATCGAAATAGTTTCTAGATAGGTTAAGGTATTCAATGCTTAGAAGCTTTCTTCCCATGTCTTCCCCTACCTGTCCAGTCAAGCGGTTGTTTGACAGATCGTACCAATAAATGCTATTGTTCTGATGAGGAGGCAGTGATAACTGGCCAACAAGAGAGTTGTTTCTTAAGTTTAAAACTTCTAATCCTACATTTTTCTGAAGCAACCAATTAGGAAACTCTCCTCGCAGGTTGTTGTGGGAGAGATCAACGACTTTTAGCCTGTACTGGTGTGAAAGAAAACTGGGGATATTGCCACTGAGTTTATTAAGGTTACAATTGGACAATAGAAGAACTTTCAACTGAAAATTTGGGGTCCAATCTGAATCTTCGGTTTCAACATCCATTTTTCCCATTTTCACCAGTTCAACGATCTCCAACTTGGAATGATTGGTCAATAAACTAAGTGATAATTTACCGTCGAATTCATTATCCTTTAGGCTCATGTATTCCAGGGATGTGAGGTTGGATATTATGAAGGAAATGTCTCCTTTGAATCGATTCATAGAAAGATCTAAAACTCTTATAGAGCTCAAGTTGGTGAAACAATGAGGGAGCGGTCCTTCAAAGGTGTTTAGACTGAGGTCTAATTCTTGAAGGTTTTTGAGTTCGCAAAAACCTGCAAATTATGGAGCATGAAATAAGAGTCCTCAAAAGTTTAGCAAAAGCATGCACAGTCACAAATCCCTGATCCCTTAACAAGTAGTGGGGAACTGAGTGTTGTCTCAACTGTGAAAGTTGCTTGATATCTAAAAAGCACGGATTCGGATACGTAATTTGAATACGATACGATATGGGTACGTTGATAAAACTTATAAAAAAAATTTAGATACGTCCAATTTCATTTTCTTCAACATCACAAACATGAGCTCTTTCGTTTATCATTAAAAATAACATTCTTCGACTTCGACTCATATAACGATAAATTAGCAACATCAAGCAATCCAAATACCTTCAAGAGTATCAAATAAGTTTTCGATAATTCCCACATTTTGGATTCTTCTTTTGAATGGATTTTTTTTTTTTTGATAAAAAGACGTAGATTATTATGAAAGAAAATCAATTTATTAAATATATAGTGGAGTTTGATTGTATTAATATATAATTTATTAACACGATTTTACATGTATTAAACTATTATCTATTTCTAATAATAAAAGTGTATTTATCAACTATTAACACGATTTTACATGTATTAAAAGATTTAATATTACTGTGTATTTCCAATATAAAAAAAACTCATTCCGTCCTATAAAGATAAACTTACTTTCATTTTTACGTATTAAATATAAATTTTACTTACATTTTTCCTAACATATTCCTACATTAAATAATAATTTAAATATTATTAATTTATATTTATTGATAATAAGGCAGGACAAGAGGATGAAACAAGGGCTTAATCTTATACCTTTACTGGGCAAGAAACCCGTAAGATTGTTTTCTGCCAATGATAGTGCCGAAAGGGAGGACATGAGCCTGATAATTTGAGGTACGCTCCCCGTGAAATTGTTCTTGCTCAAATCTAGGACCTTTAAGTTCTTGAAAGATGTAAGATCTGGCCAAAAAAAAAAAAAAATTCAATATAGTTATTGGACAAGACTTTACCTTATATTTGGAAATGAAATTTGATTTACTCTTCTTAATGCATCAGGTGAGATTTTGTCTAAACCTTGAATAGGTAGAGGACCAGTCAGTTGATTTTCTCTTAAAATTAGGACTTCTAGATTCTTATTCAGGCTGTCCAGTTCTGCAGAAAGACCAGTTACTTGAATGTCATAATAATTTTCTCATATCTGCTAACCTCTTATCTAGCTTTGAAATTAATTTGAATAAAGATAGCGCACCGTTACTTGAAATTGGACCTTCCATATCATTTTGTTGTAACGATAAGAATATAAGCGCCTTTAGATTGCTCACTGACTTGAGAATGTGCTTGTCGAAATTGTTTTTGCCTAGATCCAGGTGCTCCAACTTTCTCAACTGGGATAAACGTGCTGTATCTGCAGAAATTCCACAACATCGTCAAATGAATCAAGATATAAGGATAAAACGCATGTGTTCATGATCTGATCTTCCATGTGATCAGTTTGTGAACTTTACTTACTCGAGCAGTGCCTTACTACTAAATGAAACAGAGTTATCTTGAAATTGAAATAACTTATGTACCTTTTAATTCATTAAACCAAAACAAACCAGATATTATCTCTCTTCCCCCTCCCTCACCTTTTAAGCAGACGTGGATTTTATTAAGATTCTCCGATATTCTTCACAATAATCTATGAAATAAACGACTCTTTATCATCAGCGGAGGAGTTTGCATACCAAAAACATAGGAAATCATACCATAATGTTACATAGGGATCATACTCATCAAATGAGTTGAAGGTAACAAGTAGAGTAAACTAGTTTACCTGATAATTTTACTTTGTGCAGTTATTTGAATTTCATCTCAGTTGACTCATACAGAGCCTATTGAGACCAAGTGTAGCAAATGTTGAGAAATACCATAATTGGAGAATTCGAGATAAAGAAGAAACTTGTATTGTAGCGTCGAATGTTGTGTACCAATTGAATGCTAAAAGTATTCACCTTGCAACGAGAGGTTACCCTCAAAACCGTTATGACTTAAATCCAATATTTCCAAGTTCCACAAAGCCGATAGATCTGCAATCAAGAAAGAAGAGAAAATTTTCTCTGTCAGAAAGGGTTGATTTTATATAAAATGCCAATTATCATGCATGATTCGTATATGTTCTAATACAAATTTACATGCCTTGTACAGGAAGAAGCCCTTTAAAATTATTGCGACTGAGGTTCAAAAACTTCAACGGCTTGAGAGTGCTAAGAGACTTGAAGATGCTGTTGTCGAACTCATTAAAAGCAAGGTTTAACTTCTCTAACCTCTTCAATTTTACAAAACCTGCTTAGAATCAATTATTGATTAGTTTATTAATCTTCTATAATCTTCTACTAAAGTTATAAGTAAACTAACTGTACATAAGATGGAGTTTATGGCGTAAAAAAATCTTAAACTCTGATTATAATTAAGTTTATATTCGAATACTAGGCTAATAAAATACCTGCACCATTAGCAAAACTCCTCAAGTCATTTCCAGATAAATCAAGAATTTTTATTTCTTTAAAAGGGTAAAATAAGGAGACATTAAGAAAATAATCTTGGGGATCAAGAGGTTTTAAAATTCGCAAATTGTTAAGATCGAGCTCGACTACTCTGCTTGTAGTTGGATCACAGGTGACTCTCTCCCAGTTGCAGCAGTTATTCTCTTTTCCATGAATCCATGAAAGAAGCTTAGTGTCTGCTTCACCATTCATCAATCGAAAATATGTCTTAATTTCCAGAAGACCCATTCTCTCCTCCTCAATACAACCTTGGAATCCATTGATTTGTAATAAAATTGTAAAAGCCAACAATAAGCACTTCATTGGCAGCGACTCCATTAGTTTTCTTGATGATAACTTTCTAAAACTGCATCAATAATACATGAGCTTGAGGTCATCCGTTAAGTCTTCTAGCCTTGTCAACACCCCCTACCTCACTCTAGCTAGAGTTGTACGAAGGGTCATGTCGAACTATCAAAGCCTGGAGATTCAAGCGTGTCGGAACTTGGACCAACCCAAGTCAACCGAGTCTGGTCTATTTCTTATGATCTTATCCTTCTATCATTCCTCCATCACTATTCCACTCCTATGGCCATGTTCTCTTTGAAAGAATTAATTGAAGCGACCATGGTGTCACTATGTATAATTTTGAAGAATGTCATTGATGAACTCATTTTATGCGGACTTGGATTTTTATCTATTATTATATTGAACGATATATATATTTAAGTTATGTTATTTTATGATTGAGTTGGCAAAATCTGGATTGAACAAGTTTGGATGAAATTGGATTAAAACTGTACAAAATTGAGGAACGTGGACCACAATAATCAAGACCTGAAGTTGAGGACCAATCATGCAAATGGATGCATAAGAAATTAATACGAAGGACCAAAGTGCACGAAATTTGAAGAAAATTCTAGCTTTAGATGGTTTCCTAATTACACCCAAATTCCACATTGGAGATTCATTTTTAGAGTTATTATAGACTTCTATATATAGTTCTAATCATTCTTTTTATAAGACACAATTTTAGAGAGAAAACATAGAAAATCAAGATCAAAGAGTGAAAAATTAGGGTTTGCAAGATTTTGGAATAGGAGAAAAAAAATTCTCGGTGCAAGATCCAATTCATTATTTCATAAAAATTTCAAAACTTGTTTATAAGCTTTATTCTCTTTTATTATTTTTCTTTAATAAGTATGAATAGTTAGATCATTAGTTAGGCAAATAATGTAATTTTTACGTGACTCTTTAATTTAATTTTCAATAGTCTAGTAATTTTATTAATATGTGTTAATTTTATCTATGGTATTTTAAAACTTTGAGTTACTTGACCAATAATTTAATGATTTGTGAATTTATAATGAATCGAGAGGTAAATTATAAATTTAGATGACATAATTAAATTCGATAATTAGTATAAAAGTTTAAGATATACATTTTCTAGTTAGTGCAGTCATTATATTAATCCATAGAGATTTAATGCGTTTAATAAATGTGTGTTCGAATTCACATAGAGATATAAAATTGACTTAGTTAAATATAGTCAATTTGAACTTGGTAAATTGAATACGTTAGAAGAATTCTACCAATCACTAAAATATGTAAAGAATATTGATTATTAATTAAAGGGGATCTATAGATGAAATTATAAGTCTTGACATCCACATTCATATTCAAAAAATGAATTTGATTAATTGTGTACATTTAGATAATTTAGTATAATTAGAATAATTTAGATCATCAATCACCAAATTATAATCTTGTATGTCGTCAATTAGGAGTTAGAATTATACGTTAGGAATTAAGTTATAATCCTCGTGAGAACGAATATTCTAACTCATCGACTTTTATTTTACTTGTTACAATCCGTACACATACATTAGACCATATTCCACAGTTGGACGTGCTACACAGTGATCCTATTGAGAATCAAGAGGTGGGGGTTGACTGACCAATGCGGACAACGGGTAGTTGCTGAACTTATATATCGTTTGCAAATTCCCTCGAATGAATTGCCTCCCATTAAGCGCTTATATATCGTTTGCAAATTCCCTCGAATAACAATCAACACCCCACGTTAGTTAAAGAATTCATTTTCATATTAAATTTTTTGATTAAAAAAAAAAAAGAAACTTAAAGAAGTATATTTTGTACTCTATCCCTCTTTTATCCCTACAAAACATGAGGTGAAATAGAACGTTTAGAAGGGATACAATGAAAATCTTTGATGGGCTCTTTCCAAAGCAAAGGGATGATCCTTTTTTTTTTTTTTTTCTTTAATTTGCAACAAAAAATAAATTCTAATCAACATCCCACGTACTAACAAAATGGGACATAAAACACTATTGTTATTAATGTCCAACATATAGTGTGAAATAGGTAGTTTTGTATCGGGGCTTGATGTTGCAATGATGGGGCTTGATGTTGCAATGATGACAATGACGATGACGACAACAAACCATTCGCAGAGATGCAGAAGAAAACGAATTGGGATCAAACATTTTCAAGGAAAAGAGACGTGTAACAATTTTATGGTTGTCCTATACAATTTTGTTCGATCAAAAAGTTGAAACATGCCAATAACAGAGACTCAGATATAAAGCTTCTGTATTCATTTACTTGTCCTGTTCAAAATCCAATATGTGATTAGTAATTTGTAGTTCAATTTTCAGATTTTAGTTTCATTAATTATTTCCTGTGAAAATTGGAAAGCACAATCATTGTTGTCCAAATGTAAATAACTTGTACATATAATCTAAGTGCTTGTCTCACACTCACACTGTTTTTAAGTACTTATAAAATATAAATTATATGATAAGAATTTATAGGTTCAATGAAATATGTGGATAAAAATTTAGACCAACTTAATTTATTATTTAAACTTTGCCAAACAAGCACCAAAGTGCAAATGTAAACTTTAGCCAAGATTCTGCTCATGAACAAAATATTCCGATTCGGCAAAAATTTCGAAGTATTTATTCAACACATTTTCTCATCCCCGGACAAAAGATTTGAGGCTTTTGTACTTTCTACTGTGTAACCTTAGTGTCGATCAAAATACTCAGCAATGTGAAACAAAATACTTCTCTAACAAAAAACTAAGCACATACACAAGTATGCTTCAAAGTTACAACAACAAACACACAGAAGACGAACTTAGATGTTAATAGTTGCATCCCACAATCTAAGTAGCCCATTACGCCCACCTGTATAAATCCTTTTCCTTTCAAGGTCTGAAGTAGC
>CAIGRS010116959.1:0-11462 GCA_903798395.1 Fraxinus floribunda
TTGTTATATTTGAAGGAGGGGTAAAATCGTCCAAAGCATGTGAAAAGGACGTTCAGCGCACAAAATGTTGAAGGTAAGGGCATAAATGCCAAGAAATGAAAGGTAGGGACGATTTTCGAAATCACACCCAAAGGTAGGGACGTTTTGTGCTATTTAGCCAATTTGGAAACACAAAGATAGTGTGAAAATTTGCTAAAGACTTTAGCTATTTGTACAGAAAAAAATCACCACAATTTCATCAGAAAAGAGACAACAGTGGGTCGCACCGTGTATTTAAAAAGAAAAAAATATGTGCGGACCCCACCCTTGTATGAGTGTTCTGTTGCATTTCGGGTGATTTTGTTTCGGTGCAACACATTTGTTTACTAAAAGAAAGTAATTATTTTGTCTGAATAACTGACTTTTGACTTACTCCTCTTTTTCTTTCAACGAAATAATTGCCAACCAAAACTTCTCATTATCATCCTCAGTAAGGTCGATGATCACGTGTTAAAATGCATAATGGTTTCCTCCAAACTTGTCCAAAATTTAGCATATTGCATTGATATAATACATTTTTTTTTCATATTAATCATTTTGGATTCCGAAGTGTTTACCTTATGTTATATGTAGGACATGTTTGGCATGTATTTATTTTTAAAAAAAAAAAAATCAGTAAGATAAGATAATTTTAGAAAATTATCCAAATATATTCGAAAGCAGTTCTATAATTTTAGACTTTTCAAATATCCTGCTAAACGGGTCTTTTTAAATATTGTAAAGGTCTATAAATAATTCTCTAGCTTATATTATATAATCCATTATAGGAGTAAAATTAAGTTGGTATCGAGCTGGAACAAAATGTTTTTCCTAAATATCCCAATTCTATGCCAAAGAATTTCATGCCGCTACCATATAGCATTAATCTCTACTGGTGATAAATACCTCGCTTGACCATCATTAACATTTGAAATTATAATTTTTAGAATAGTATTTTTTTGAAGAATGTGTGGTTCAAAAGAAGAATTTTTTTGATTTACGTATAATGTTATTTTATTGTAAAATGTGTGATTGATAAAAAGAGAGAAAAATGAATTATAATTTTAATAAGGCTAAGAGCTAAATATCACATTTAAACGAGAAACTCAATTTGTGCTATTTGTGTCAATTCCGCTTTCTTTTTACCATTTGCCAGCCCAAGCCTTTTTCCCAAATGGACATGGACCATTAGTCCATTACGGTTTATTTTCAGCTTCCGCGTAATGTAAGATTCAAAGTAGGTTCGGAATTTGCTTCGGAAATTCCAAACCGCACTATTCTTTTCCCTCCCACATTTCAATTCTCAATCTGGGATTCAGGAGAGTCTCTCTCTCTCTCGCCCGTGCGCACACTCGCTCACACTCACATGGAGAGAGAAAGCTAGGCAAATTGGCAATTATAGAGATTCGGGTAGGTTGAACAATTTAGGAGAGAAGTGTATTAAGGCTTAAATTGAAGTGGAAAATGGAAGGTTTTCTGATTATTGGTTCGGAGAATGCTGTAACAGCCGGAGGTAGTTCTTGATTCCAGTTGTTTGTGATTATTTAATTTTTACTAATAGAAAAATTATGAGCTTTTTGAATACGTATATGAACCCTGTTCTTGACGTACTTGTATGCTTTTTTTTTTTTTTTGTGAAATTCATGTAATGCTTGAATATATTGTAACTGTATCAGTACGGTTTGTAGCGTCATTTTGGCTTAAGCAGTTTTTTCACCTTGAAGTGCCTATTAGAGTTCGTGGTTTTGCGTTTCAGCAAGAGATTGGATAATTAACTTTCTAACATGTTTTAAATAGAAATACTCAGTTTGACCAAAGAACCCTAATTATCTGTGTTATAGATTTTAATTGTGAATTTGTGATCTTTTGGTGATGATTAGGGCTTTCTCGCTGTGAATAAAAGAATTTGGGTCATTTTCTAATTTATAATTATTTCTGAGTTTTTATTTTGTGAGTTTGTTTCTGTAGAAGGATTTACGTGGTTTTTGGGGTAGTGGTTGTTGATTAGCTTTTAAATTTCTGGAACGAAAACTCTAGATAAGCATAAAGGTGAAAAACTAACCAATCCATGTCCTGGAAGTGCTGCAAGGCGAAAGCTTGCAGACATTAGCAATGTGCCACAAAAATCTAGGCCCTCATTCCAAGGGGAGAAACCACAATCTATTTCAAGAACTACTAAAGAGTATATTGACCAGATCCAAAAGGTAATCCATTTGTAAGTCTTATAATCTACATAATCGCTGTATTTGTTGGTGTGTATGATTTTCTAAATTGCAACTTTGCTTCAGGAACACGTGGCTCTAGTAACGATGTTGGCACAAAGAAAGTATCCTCTTAGGATTAATTTTTTTTTTAAAATCTTTGCTTTTACTTGTCACTATTTATCATTGCCGTTACATCATTTGATTTTGATTAACCCTGTACAGTTGGTGTCATTGTATTCCTTAAACAATTTTCTTGACAGCAAAATCATTGAACAGAGTGGGATTGAGTTAGAAAGACTGCGAGTGAACCTGCTTAAAATGCAGGAACAGAATCAACAACTTGCCCAGTCCAACACCAAAATGCTCGCGGTCTGTTTTTCCAATCCTGTATTTACCCCAATTGGTGGATTGGGTCTGTTGTTGCATATTGTAGTTTTTTCTTTAGGTTGTGTTTCTTAAGTTTGATATTCCCTGCTTCATTGAATTTGCAGGAATTAAATTCAGGTAAAGATCGGGTATGTGCTCGACAACACAAAAATGTTTCTTTTCTTTTCTAATATCTATTTTCTGAGTCCACATGTCATATATTTGGAACCAATATGTCTGTCGCTGTAATAATTTCAGTTGAGAGCATTACAACATGAGCTTGGATGCAAAAATGGTTTGCTGAGAGCAAGGCAGTTGCAGTTCGAGGTCAGTATTTTTGCAATTTTACTGTGGCTAGCTGCAAAGTAGTTAGTATTTCATTGTTGATTAATTGGCTTTTTTGGCTTACCCAGGAAAAAGAAAGAATGAAACCTTGCCAAAACGTTGATGCTGAGGTATTAGAGCTGATCTGTGAATGGTTCAGTATTTTCTCTTCAACATATATTTTTACCTGCATATTTAATCTGCAGTTGTTCAATATTATATTGTTACCTGTATATCTATGTATACACATTGTATGTTGTTATCACCTTCTGGCTTTAATTTTTTAATCCGCGCTACACCTGCTTAAAATTTCTGAAGGTGAAGTTGATCAAACGTGAAGATCCAGGCAAGTCCTTGATAGAAGATAGAGGAGATGGAAGACCTCAAAATATGAGGAAGAGGTCACAATCACACAGTAAGTACATTTTCTGGGACTGCTTCATTTGAAGTTTAAGAAGGAAGATTTGTATGCTAAAATGTCCCTCCTTGGGTTATTATAGGATCATCCGATCAAGACCAATCTATGAGTAAGACTGAAAAGAAAAGGTTTTTCTCTGCTCACTCTTACACGTCCAGATTTCTCATTATATTGTATAAAAAGCCCTGTTTGATTTTCTCTCTCCTCCCCTGCTTTTCCGGGGTTGTCTTGACAGATCCTCTGTGAGGAGGCAATCTGCCAGGTTTAAAGCTGAAGAAAAAGAGCCTGCTGAGGATTTGTTCGAGACATGTGATGCCAGATTTCCAGTATGTTCGTTGCCTGATGATACAGTCCTGGAGAATGATTCAATTTCAGTAAGTGCAGCAGTAAAAAATGAAGTAAAGGAATGCGTTTCTGCACCAAGATATGAACCTCAAAAGTTTGGAAGATCATCTCTTGGCAGGCCATCACGCCAAGCAGCCATAAAGGTCCAATCTTACAAAGAAATTCCACTAAATGTCAAAATGCGCAGATAATTCTTTTATATTACACAGATATATAGTGTGGCAAGTAGTGAATAGCTAATCCCAAGTGTGCATTATCATCGTTTTCACCAGACATGGCTTCTTTGATATCAACTTTACTCACCAGTGCAATCAGAAGCTCTTTTATTTATTTATTTATTTATTTTTTACTGAGTTTTGTATGTCACAAGTCATTAAAGATATTCTGAAAAAAAAAAATGTACACTCTTAGGTTAACTGCTCCATTTTACATTAATATGCTTCTACCTTCTTTTCCAACCTTCTTAATTATATTTCTTCATGCAATGATACCTACTGAGGTCAGTATATTGTCTCAACAATTACTAATGTTGTGTAGCTTCAATCAATACCCATTCTATCTAAACCATCTGGACCTGCATGACCCTTCCTTCTTTAACTTTAATGCTTCTACATCTGTTTTAGGCTCTTCAATTTTAATCCACAACTGCTCCATAGCAGTATCCTATTAAATTTATATTATCATTTTTACATTTCTGTTATGACATGGATCTTGTATTTAATTTATACAAACTTTTCAATACTCACATTTAGGCTTTAGCCTTGATTTATATTAATTTATTTGACCTTAAAATTAGGGTGATTATGACCTCGGCCTCGGCCTATACCCCACTGTAAATTCTATACTAGTCAATTGTTAAATTTGGGAGTGACTCGATGTGTGCCATGCGTTGTTCTAATTACGTACATCACACAGTTCCTTTGATGTCGTGGTGACTGGACTTTTCGTGCTAATAAAGGTGAAAACTGGGCCTTGTTGGGCTGGCAATGTTTGAATTTGAGGTAACCCAGTTACATGGGCGTGGGCCTAAAACGTCCAGTCCAGGCTGCGCTGCACATTTTGGCACACTACTTGCTGGTAAGAAGTTTATTAGTGATTGAAGACAAAGTTTGTCTATAATTATTCAGTGAAAATGAGTTTTGGAATAGTGAATTTTTTGAAAAATATGTGGTTAAAAAATAGGAAAATCTTTTAGGTTTATGTGCAAAATATTGAAAATGAGTTTGAGAGAAAAACAAAGCGTCGACATAATGGTAGACAAAAGGACTCGAATGAAAACCCTTCAAATTTGACATTTTTCATGAAAAAGTAAAACAAGAAAAATCACCTTGTCTCTCAGTATTCCAAGTGCTAACTAGTGGAATTGAGATGAAGTCTTATCAATATGGTATGAATACTCAAATGATTAGCCATCTTTTTTATTTTTCCTTTGCCATTTGTCTTCAAAGGGAGATTGGTGAGCATATTGTTTATCGAGGTAGGATCTGATGGTGCCTATCCTTTAGGTGAATTGTGATTATAATAGACCATATGGTGTTGCTACACTTACAGAAAAAATACACATAAAGCTTACAGATGTTCACATGGGGCCCACCCCCATGTGAGTGTCCGTAAACATTCTGTAAAAAAAATGTTTCTGTACACATATCATTTTCCTAGACCATAATATCGAATTTGTCTCTTTTTTTAACCATAAAGAATGTATTTAATTTTATTACTCACAATATTTTCCTAATTCATTCATTTATCAAAAACAAGATAAAGCTTAGTTTAAGCAGTGCAGTAGTTGACTCGGAAAGTGATAATTGATCGTGTGGATTCTGTTACACATTCTGTATCCAATTTTATATAATATAATTCATAGCTTGTGGTTGCTTAGTTGCAGCAAATATGCCACCTTGAGTTGCTCAGAAGCTACTGTATCCTATTTTTTATTACAAGGGACGGCTTGCCAGATATGGAAAATATTAAAAATTAGACTGTCTGTGAATAAGACAGGCAGGAGAAGTGGGAAAGAACAAGGGTAAGAGGAAGCCATGTTTTATGATTTAAGTGAAGTGATTCCTTGCTCGCTTGCTTGGGCATTTCCCCTTACGTGCCACACACAATCACCCTTCAATAATTCTAGATTATGCCCTACAACTTGCCCTCCTTAACCCCAAATTTGACTTCCCTCTACACAAACCACTAACTCTACATGCATGCTTCCAAGTGCATGAACCACAAGATGTTCTTGATTTCATTTTTTATGAAAATTCAGTCTTCTGATTTTTGTTGCGGTTTGTACTTGTATTTTTTATTTTATGGGATTTGGGCTTTAATAATTTATTTTCTTTGTATTTATGGAGAGAGTAGAATTAAAGAAGTTAGATTCATAACGGTGACACTATTTCGGTATATTAAAGTTAAAAGAGGAAGGGGTAGATCAAAATCAAGTTGGCATATATTATTTTAAAGCTTTTTATTATACGTACTCATTTTCAATCGTGTATTCACATAATAAAATATTATGTACATAAATCTAAAAAAATTTCTCATTTTTTAACTACACATTTTCAAAAAATTCACTATTCAGATTTTTTATTTATTTATTTATTTTTTCAAATAATGGTCATCAAATAGGGGCTAAGTCTTTCAAAATTACGAGCTAGAAGATTTCACCTCCGGAAAGCTTTGATAAATTTAGTCATAGGTTCAAAAAACTAGTAGTTGAACTCAAATAAGACTATTTTTAACCATTCAATAATCCAGATGATTATTAAATCAAATGATTGATTAAGAACATCATATGGGTTATGGGTACTTAATGGATAGAAAAAATCTTGTACACCGATTGATAAATGAGTAGGTCAACGGCACATCAACTTGTCAATATATAATTTAGTGATGATGATTGGTACAAATTAAATTATTTAGCCTATCCAAACTTAGATAATTTCGACTGTGTAATTAACTTTATAAGCATTAGTTTAATAGTTAATTTGAGTGCTGGATGAATAGTTGGGTTTATTTATGATTTTACTACATAAATTTTCCTTAAATCTATGTATTAATTCTGAATATTTTTTTTTTTTTTTTAATCCATTCAACATTTTTTACCCTTGTCTTGAAAATTCTGGCTCTACCATGATTTATTAGTGAATATTGTTCGAATAAAGACAGGCTTTCCAAACCATTTACACAATGTTTTAAAATCAAGTGACTCTGAATAAAACGTAAAGAAAACAAGTAATTGCTTTTTAAAGAAACAACGACAATATAATATACTTAGCGACATATAGAAAGATATACTTTAATTTAGGTGAGTTGGTTATATTAATTTTCTAATGTGATTAGCCTTTATTANCCATTTACACAATGTTTTAAAATCAAGTGACTCTGAATAAAACGTAAAGAAAACAAGTAATTGCTTTTTAAAGAAACAACGACAATATAATATACTTAGCGACATATAGAAAGATATACTTTAATTTAGGTGAGTTGGTTATATTAATTTTCTAATGTGATTAGCCTTTATTAAGGCTTCATTTTAATGAAAATTTGGGAAAAAGTGAGTTTTCAAATAATAATTTTTTTAGAGAATGCGTGGTTAAAAATGAGTTTTGAAAAAATATGAGTCAAATATAGACTAAGACATCTCACATTCTTTTAAAACTCTTTTTTTTTTTCTATACATTCATTTTCAACTACATTTACACAATAAAATATTCTATACTTAAACCCAAAACTTTTTCCCAGTTTTGTATTACACATTTTTCAAAAAATCACAATTCAAAATAATGTTTTTCCAAAAAAATGGCCACCAAACATGGGTAAACAAAGTTAACAAATTATCTGAATTCAAGTATTAAGTAGTGTTTGACAAATTGTTATCAAACAGCCTCTCAAACTATAATGTAACCGGTATAAATTTCTCAGTTGGTATTGACCAATTGACTGAATTAAAAGTTAACTCCCCAGAATGATACAACTCAACTCTTGATTTTGGTGCATCTTTTCATGTGAAATCACCAAAGGATTGGTTTGAAAACTTGCACGAAACAAACGATGGGCATGTTGTGCTATATGACAATTCTGGTTATACTGTTGTTGGGATTGGTAATATTACTTTAAAATTTGACACTGATTTTTTGTATACTTTAAAAGATGTTAAATACATTCCCGAAATGTCTAAGAATTTAATTTTAGTAGAAAGACTTAGAAAACCTGACTTCACTTGTAAAATTGGATATGGAGTTTTAAAATTGGTTAGTGGTGCACTTGTTTTCATCAAGGGGATCAGGAAAAATGATATTTGAAAAGTGATAAGAGGTTTAGATTCCTCTATCTCATCCACCAAAGCTAATCACACATATAAATGGCACAATAGACTAACACACATGGATATTAAGGGACTTAAATTTCTTAATGAAAAATGTGCTTTTGGTAATGATTGTGTGTTTGATTTATATTTTTGTGATTACTGTGTGCATGGTAAGTATCATAAAACTTCTTTCTTTACAAGTGTTCATAAAACTAAAAGCATGCTTGAATATGTGCATTCAAACTTGTAGGGTTCTGCATGAAATCCCACCTCGGGTGGAAATAAGTATTTATTGTCTATTATTGACGATTACACGAGAAAGATGTGGGTTTATCTTTTGATGGATAAGTTTGATACTTTTTACAATTTTAATAAGTTGAGAACCAATATCGCAAGAGGATTAAGTTTTTTAGAACTAATAATTACCTAGACTTTTGTAACACTGAATTTAACGATATGTGTAAAGAAAATAGAATATCAAGGCATAAAATTGTTCTTTACACTCCCCACCAAAACGTGGTAGCTAAAAGAATGAATAGAAGCATACTTGATAAAGTACGTTGCATGATATTAAATTCTGATGTTCTAAAGTCATTTTGGGGCGAAGCTGTTATGACTCCTTGTTATTTGATTATTTTGACTTCATATGCTGTATTGAATTGTGATACTCATGAAAAATGGTCTGATAAACTAAATGATTATTCAGTACTTAGAACTTAAGGGTGTTAATGGTTACAGGTTATGAGACAGAAGCCAAAAGGGGGTTAAGATCATTGTGAGTAGAAATGTTACAATCAATGAGGGTGAAATATCGTGCCTTAAAACTGAATTTGAACTTGTGGGTGAAGAAGAACAAGGTGAAAAGAGAGATCAGTTGAATAGGAGTCAGGAAAACTTAGCACATCTGTCATTGCTACTCCTAGTGAGGTGGAAATTCAGGTTCAACAACATGTGGTGGAGAGTAGACAGAAAGTAGTGATAGAAACATCATGAGGAAGATAATCCCTTACCATATTATAACTTAGCTAGGGAGCACCTAGAAGATTTGGATATGAGTTTGAGTTAGCTTTTGCTCATACTAGCTATGAGGAGCTAGTTGATAGAGAGCCAAAAACTTTTGAGGAGGCCATGAAGAGTGAACAATCTGAAGAGTGGTTTAAGACAATGAAAAGGAAATGAGTTTCTTAGAAAATAATCAAACTTGGGAACTAGTACCTAGACCTAAAATAATCTACAGTTGAATGTAAGTGGATTTTTAAAGTTAAGGAGAGTACTAGTGTATTTGAACCCTTAAGATTTAAGGTTAGTTTAGTGGCCAAGGGGTAGATACAGAGGGAAGGTGTTGATTATAATTAGATTTTTTCATCAATTGTTAAGTACACCACTATTAGGGACGTGCTTGCATTGGTTGTACATTCTGACTGGGAATTTGAACAATTTGATGTAAAAACTACTTTTTTTACATCGTGAATTTGATGGATAAATCTTTATGAATCAACAAAAATGTTTTAAAGATAAACTAAAACTTGATCATATGTGCTTTTTGAAAATATCTTTATATGGTCTAAAGCAATCACCTAAATAGTGGTATAAAATATTTGATTCTTTTGTACTCGGTGTAGGATTTCAAAGAAGTAAGTTTGATCATTGCTTGTATTCCAATATGATGATGCTAATAATGATTATGTGTTTTCATTGTTATATGTGGAAGACATGCTCTTGATTGATTCATCACCTAAGTGGATAAGCAAGATTAAAAAAAAAAAAGAAGTTGAATGGAGAATTTGACATAAAAGATCTAGGTAAAGCTAAGAGAATCCTAGGTATGAAAATTGAAAGAAATATGTCAAATTCTACTTTGATTTTGCATCAGTTTTTTTATGTTTCAAAAGTGTTGAAAAGATTTGACATGCATGATTGCAAATCTGTTAAATTACCTTTAACTATCATTTTGTATTATCTAAATATCAGACTCCTTGTAATAAAAAGAAATAGAATACATGAGTAAGATTTCATACTCTAATGTAATTAAATCTATTATGTATTTGATAGTTTACACTAGACCGAATTTAGCCTTTGCTTTAAGTACTCTTAGTAGGTGCATGTCTAATCTAGGTATCGAGCATTGAGAAGCCCTAAAATAGATGTTAATGTATTTAAAGGGGATTAGTGATGCAAGTTTAAAGTTTGGTGCTAATAAAGAATGTGTGAAATTGAAGGATGTTATAGAAGCGGACTATGCGTGGATTAGGGATAATAGAAAATTTACTTCTTCATATGTGTTTACTTTTGTCTAACTCTTGCTTCGTGAACTTGAAAAAATCCAAACACAATATAAACCTTCTAACATAGGCACTAAAGTGTTGCCAATGGTGAAGTTTAGAAGTTACAAGGATTTTAAATACCGATGGAGGTAAATAATTTTCAATATTATCAATTCTCCTTTTGGAATTGTTGTTAATGGGTGATAATGTTTTCTTACAGGTCCTTCGACACTAAGGTGAAGGTTTGTTGGGCAAATTGTTGCCTAACGACCTCCCAAGCTATGATGTAATTCGGTATAAGTTTCTCAATCGTTATCGACTAATTGAACTAAAAGTCAACTCCTCGGAATGATACGATTCGACTCTAAAACCATTTGGTCCATTTAAAGCAACCTAATTTTATTAATGTTTCTCAAGGTCCGTTTCTCGGCTCCTTGGATGGTTTATGGTAAATGACCCACTTAGTAATTCAATTGACCACTTATTGGGCTTGTCCCATTTTTACACCCTAATTTCACATTATATATGCCGCTTCCGTTGGCCGTGTCTTGTGTGTGTCATTGCTTTATCTTCTTCCTTTGGTGAAAATCGACGCGTGCTTCGTGCTCTCCTTATTGTGCCTTTCTTCATTTTCTTTGGCATTTATGATTGCCTTTGTGGCTGTAATAACATCCCTATTGTGTGTTCTAAGTGGACATTCTAAAGCAACCAGAGTCGGGTCCTTTTTTTTTCGGTTTTGATTGATTGGAGTATATACTAGGCTCGGAAAAGCCTCGGTGATCTTCCCTTCCGCATAACAAGTAGTTTACAAAATAGTTTTGCATGTATTTATTTTTGGAACTGTTACTAAAACTTACAAAATAAATAACATTTAGTATACTAAAAATTTGATCAATTTATTGCTCTTATTTACTAAGGTACTTGGGTATTATCCTACATAATTATGTTTAGCCTTTTGACTGATTTAAACAAATGTTATTAAATTGAGTTGGCAAAGTGGGAAGAACAGAGTGAGAAACGGATTTTAAATAAACAAACTGACCTGTCTTATAATCAGCCCCTGTTTGGTGAATATTAAAATAATATTTTTAGTAGATTTTAATAAAAGTTGATGAAATATTTGTTTGAAAAGTTGTGAATTCCATAAAATATGTAATTAAGAGTGTGTTTGATGCACATTAAAATGAGAAAATGAATTCTTTTGAAGTGATGTGATGATA
>CAIGRS010116981.1:0-18175 GCA_903798395.1 Fraxinus floribunda
CTTAGTTCTTTAATTCAAGAATTTTTTGTTTTATTCTTCCATGTGTTAACTTTATTATGATTGCAATGCATTGAATTATTTGATCAATAATTTGATGATCCATTGAGTTTCTTACGAATCAAGAGGCGAGTTCACGACTTAGAACGTGTAATAAAATTCGGTAACAAAGTATAACGTGTAGAGATATCTATATCTAGTACTGCGGTCGTTATATGAATTCCTAGTGCCATAACTCGTTTAATTAAGGGTAATTTGCATAGAGATATGAAATTGAATTAGTTAAATAGACTCAATGAAAACTCGAAAGGGGTAAATTGAATACTGTAGGAGAATTCGATCGAACACTACATTAGGCTAGAATCTTTAATTGGGGACTAAGGTGATCATTAGATGAAGTTGGTTTGCCCTAATATATCTTACATATATGAATCTTTGATCCATTTCTGTCTGTTATTTCATCATAATGTTCATTTTTTAGGCATTTAGTTCATTTTAGAAAATCGATATTCACAATTATCGCACTCCTTTTTTGTTTGTCTTTTATCAAATAGGAGTTAGGAAAAATAGATTAAGTACTAAAGTTTAGTCCTCTTGAGAACGATATCCGGACTCATAGGTCCACTATATTATTTGTTATGATAGCGTACACTTGCGATATAAAAAACGCAGCAATGATAGATCAAAAGCTTTTGCTTTAATATATTGAATATATTATAGGCTTTTGAATACTCAACTCAATATCTGAACCCTTAGATCTTCTTCAAGAGATGAAAGCCTTTTGGTAGAGGTCAATGCTCTTCATTTAAATATTATGATTCCCACGAGAATTCTTTGGAATCTTCAATCTAGAGGTTTAGAATGAGTTTTTGAGAATGGTCAAAACCTAGTTTTAGCCCCTGTTCGCAAAATTCATGAACAAATTATTTCATTCCCTAATGGACACGTCAAAGTAACATTTGATAAGCCATCATCTTCAAATACTTTTCAAAGATCTTATTTTTCTAGATCTGATTTCAAATCTAAGAGTAGTACTTTCCAATCAGCAAGATTTTCTATATGCTCTTTAAAAGAAGTTAATTTCAATCATAATATTCCAAAAAATCATTATCAAACTCTTAAAGATATTGAATCAATACATCCTGGTTCTCCAACTTTGTCAAATATGGCATCTCCTTTAGAGAGGCTTGATCAACAATGTAATATTATTTCTACTATAGTAGATAGAAGAAATGAATTTGTTACTGATAAAACTCTTGAACTCAGAATTTTTCGAAAATTATTTCAAAAGTGTTTTTCAAAAGAAGAAATTGAATCTTAGTGGGAAGAGTTTGAATCTTTTTCAGAAGATTTAAATTTTTATGAGTGGACATTTTTCAAAATTGACAATAAAAAACCCACCAAAACAAAAACTGTCCAAAAACTCTAGTGTATTTCGTAAATACTATCATGGTAGATAATTGATAAAAAGAAGTAGAAAAATGATGTAAGAATAAGACTAGTGGGGTAGAATTTGAAAGGCTGGCCAGGGTTGTCTCCTTTTGAAATGAAGGTTGATTTTTACACTAAAATATAAACACAAATCTGTAAAGCATTTCTACCTGTACAATTTCTTTCATCTTAATTTAAACCATGCATGAGATTTCCTCGGCTACGAATTGCTTCTCTTCACACTTGTAATTAACTACAATAATTGTTTATAATCAGAACATTGTTTATCGAGCACATTGTCATTTGGATATAAAAACTAACATTGATAACATATAAATTTAAGCACAAACTTCGATAATTTTAAATCAGTTTACTTGGCATGCAGGATGTCGTTGACTAGAGGAGATAATACATCTAGTCGAAACTTTTGTACCGCGTGATATCACTGCAACTATGAAAGCATATTTTGATGGTCGGTACTCCACCTTTTGCTCGATACCATAACCTATAAGAAATGGTTAATGAGTTCGATTTATGGTAATTATTATTTATTATATTTGTTAGTTTCCGATATTCATTAGGTCTATAAATTGATTTTTTATTTATATATAAGGATATATGTGTATGGCCGACTACAAATACTATTGATGTGTATGACACATGGAAGGTCACGATAAAGGATAGATATAAAGATATGATGAATGATGCTTGCGAGAAAGCAAAGCATACAAGTCAGTATGATAATCATGCTGATTGGAGAGGACATGGCCCGCATTGGATAAGGGCAGAGCATTGTGATAAATTTGTAAATTATTTTGAATATCTAGAAATGGAAAAGAAATGTGAAAATCGCGAAGGAAATCGTCTTGCACAAGGACATAATTGTGAAATGAAGAAGCATATTACCGGTTTAGTCTCCTTTTGTGATTACTAAGAAAAGATTGGTATTTTTTTCATATTATTTATATTTTAGAATTCATGTATATTTTTAACTGATTATGATTAATGAGTTACGTATTTTAGGAGAATGATATGGACCGTCCGATGCCCCAATTAGAGTTTTGCAGCCATGTTCACAGGAAAAATTATGGACTTGGAGATTTTGTTGAAAAAAAATTCAAGCGAGTTCACGTAAGTACAATTAGAGTTATGTACTTCAAAGTTTGTTCATATAGTTAGTAAGAATTATTTTTTATTTTCACAAGATGCTTAAGGCTTCAATCGAGTCCAATTATGGTACCATCATGGATGATCAACCTGAGTTCGAGATTCATGGATCGATGCTATCAACGATCCATCTAAGGGTCGTGTTTATTGGTTTTGTCCTAGACAACCTGATGTGACCCGAAAAAGGAATCAAGCAGACGAAAGTTCAATGAGCGTTGAGAAGAAGATACAGACGATTTCGAGATCGAATCGATGCGAAGAAGTCATGCAATCATTTAGTTGGGCAATGAAGTACAAAATATTGAACTTAACTAGCTTATGGTCAAGTTCCATGTTGGTGTCAAGGGCCGGAACGTGCTTGAACGGCTTAGAATCAAGAGGCGAACGTTGGAAGCAAATTGAAGAACCATACGACTGCATGGTTATACAAGCTATGCAATCGCATGGCCATTTACAAAGACCCAAGGGGGAAATTTGATAGTTCCATGCGAACGCATGGATTTATACCATGTGGTCGCATAGGGTATTTCGACGACATCATTTCAGAAATTTTGGAAACTTCCTAGTTTCCATATAATTCTACTTCCTTGATATCTTTTCTTCTGTAATTTTAAACCCTCATTTCCGTCTTTCTCTAAAATTTTAGGGGTTTTAGGGCTTTCATATAAATATGTTTTTATTATTCATTGTAAGGGGAATACTTGATATTTGATAGAATTTATACACAATTTCAGAGAGTTTTATTCCTCCAATTGTTGGTGGCTTAAAGTTCTAACTTGAACTTATTAAAAGGTCTCACAATCCTTTTGTGGCTTTCCAGGTAATCGACGGGTCGGATTTCTTATGTGTAATTTTGGATCTTGGTATGGGTTGAACAACGGGTTGGGTTGATATTTGTGCGACGCGATTTCTAGCTTTCTTGGGTTTGTTTCATCTTGTTCGTAGATTTCCAAGATCGACTCTTGGTTGGTTCATATCACAACCTACTTCACATGTTCTTGGTACACCTAATTTACCTAGAAGTTCAATACTTGCACGTGATGAAGAAGTGCTTAATTTGAAGTCAAAGCTAGCTATTGCGCAAAATACAATAGATGAGAAAAACAAAAGGATTGGTGATCTCACTGTACGTCTTGAACGAGTTGAAAGAAATTATAGGTTCAAGATACGAGAAATAGTGCGAATCATGCTTAGGGAACCGATATTCCTAATTCTAAATTTTCTTTTATCTTGAGATCACGAAATGATGATGTGTAAGACAAGATACTTGAAATTGGAATTTCGATGTAATAATTTATTCTATTAAAGCTTTAGTGTGTTTTGACGATTTTAATTATTTTGTGCATTTTGAAATTATTGATTATTAATTAGTGGGTTGTATAAATTTTTACTTTTTTTTTATTAAAAAATAATAAATTAAGATTCACCAATGGATTTTCTGTTGGTATTGAAGTTGTATTAGAAAATAATTTAAGCAACAGATATTTCGTTGGTAAAATATAATATTTTTGCTGATAGATATTCCGTTGGTAATACTTATATTTTTACTAATTATGACAATGTTTTTATCAACGGTATATCCGTTGGCAATTACAAGGTTTTTACCAACGGAGATTCCGTTGACAATAAAAGACTTTTATTAACGGGATTTTTGTTAGAAATGACAAGATTTTTACCAACGGAAATTCCGTTTGTAATGGAAAGATGTTTACCAATGGAAATTCAGTTGGTAAAATTAATACACTATCAGTCAGTCTTTTTCCGTTGGTGAATATTAGTAGTGACGGTTATCATGGTTTCAAGAATGGAAAATCCGTGCCTAAAGCCACTTTTTTGTAGTGTCGGTGATGCGTGGAGGTCCTATAGAGCCACGGGCCTGGATGTTGCATAGATAAGGTGCCTATCTCTACACGTCCACAATGAGATCAAAAAAGCCAAAGAAGGTCGTTAGCTACACATGGTGTGTCATGCAAACTATAATTGATAAATTGGGTATTAGCACTATGTACTCCTAACCCAAAATAAAGTCAGTTCCTTTGGCCCTTTGGTTGCTTACACGCATCAATTTCTACCATTTGTAAAAACCACAATAAGAACAAGAAAAATAAAATGCTATTTTACAACTTTTCACTCAAGAATCTCTTTGAAACTTAGACACTTAATCCATGTTTGTTTCAACTAAAAAGTTGATTAAAATTTAAGTCAAAATCAACATTTAATTTCAAAAAAAATAAAAAATTCATTGGATCTACAACTTTTAATCACACGTCCATAAAACTTATATCAAAATATATTAAAATTTTAATTTTCATCTAAAACAATCAGGAGCTTGGGGGGAGAGAGAGAGAGAGAGTTTCAACTTGATAAAAATTTTACCTTTTTTTTCTTGGAAACGGAATTCACCTTCAAGTGTACGGATCATAACAAGTAATAAAATGGATGTAAAAGTCTTGAAAATCATCTCCACGAAAACTGTATTTAACAATTGATTAAATTATTCATAACTTCAATTTAATTAAAAAAATAGAAGTAATTATTTTCTTTTGTGATTTTTTAATTTAAATATACGAAAAAATAAAAAAGTTATTTTTTAAAGGACGGTTTAAGCCCATGTTTTACAACTATCAGTTGGGCAAAATGGAGTTTTAAATAATGATTTTTGTGGAGAACGTGTCTTTTAAAAAGTAGATTTTTTTTTGAATTTATGTGTAGAATATTTTATTGTATGAATGTTTGGTTAAAAATGAGTGTGTACAAAAATAGTGTTGAAATAGTGGTTGTCAAATAAGAGGTTAGTGTCAGAATTTACGTATTAACAATAGCTATTCCATTAATCTTAATCACCAATTTTTACAACAATTAATGATTTGTACCATGTCGAATTCTTCTAAAATATTCAATTTATTTCTCTCAAGTTCGAATGGATTCTATTTAATTGAATCAATTTCACATTTTTATGTAAATTTGAATAAACATTAATCAAATGCCTTAAAACTCTAAAAATTAATGGCCCGACTGCACTAATTATAAAATGTAACTTTATACTTTTATACTAATTACCGACTTTCACTACGTGGCCTAAATAAATAATCCGACTCGACGTAATTTCTGCTCATAAATCAATAAATTAGCGATCAATTAATCTAAAGCATTACTTAAGATTTAAAACTTTTTAATTAAAATTAAAGTTAAAAATTAGATTAGAAATCATTCATCTAACTAATTGCGTAATTACACATCGTAGGGAAGAAAAGTATAAGAAGGAACTAAAGTATATCACTGATCTTTAAGGAAAAATGAAAAAAGGATGAAAACTTTGCACCAAGATTCCGTACTCTTCTTGTAAAAATCTTGAAATTAACCTATCATCTCAATTGATATCTTGATTCTTTTCTCCTTTAGAACACTCTTTCTTGTGATTGATAATTTTTTTTTGTTCCAAAAGGTTTTTTTGGCTTGTATAATATTTGTACAATAAATAACAAAAACTTGGTTTGAATATATGTGTATAATGAAATCCTACAGCCTCCAAAATTGTTGGTCTAAGACACATTAACAGAACACGATTTAGGTTAAATCCTTGTTCAAATTGGCTTCCACAAAGATTTTGAGAAGAAAAATAATTGGACTCCTTTTCTCATGTAACTTTAGTTCTTCATCTTATAATATTTGTAATTAAGTCACTTTCATCCGAAAATCATTAATAATTGACCCGGGCAAGTTTCGAAAGTTTACAATTTTATCCCCAAACTTTCAAAATGTTGAATTTAACTCTCGAAACTTATAATTTTTTTTTTTTTTTGGAATGCTCCATTAATACTTCCAATTGATCACTTGTAATGCGGCTAATTTTCAATTGATTCGAATCAACTTCAATTAAGCTTCAAATATCTTTTTTTTACACCAATTATATCTAAGTTGTCATATTTCCTATAATTAACATAATTTACACAAATTAAATAGATATTTCCTCAATTTACATATAATTGAATAATAATATGATCCTGAATAAATGCATAAAATGCGCTTATCACTTCCCAATTCCCATTCCAACTTGTGGTATCTTCTCCAACTCTTTTAAAGGAATGCACATAGTATTTGCAAGGGAAATAGATTCACCACACACACACACACACACACACACACACACACACACACACACTTATTTAGGTCACAAAATATGGACAATTATCGGTAAATATATCGAAATATGGTATAATTCTATATAAATTATGTTTTGTAGGATAACATTGATGAAAATGGTGGAGTTTAGGAAAAAAAAAGCGAAAAATGACTAAAATGGAAGAAAACCAAAGTTTATGGACCAAAGTGAAAATAGTCGAAAGATGACCCAGAAGAAGATACAAATATGTGAAATAATCAAAAACCAATTGAGCGAAGAAATGAAATATTGGAAGAAGAAGAAATGAGAAAACGAAGTTCGAGGACTAAAACACAACATTTGAATTTTAATCTACACGATGTGGTTGCATGGTATGATGCAGGGATTTTCGTAGCTAAAAATGGTTGAACTATGCTATAACATTAAAATGTACTATGCCATAGCATGGTGTAATTTCGGAGGAAAAATTCTAATTTTCTTATATGATTCCAACTCTTATGGAAACAAATTTTGATGCGTCTTTTTAAAAATCTAGGGCAGTCCATAAGTAGTTAGAACTCATTATAACACATTCTAAGAGATTTTGGAGTATAGAAGGAGGCAAAAAAAAAAAAAACACGAAGATCGATTCAAAAACTCAAAGATTCAATTCAAACTTTATTTAAGTGAAGTTGATTCTTCAATATTTCTTTTGTTTTCTTCCTCATAAATTTAAGGAGAATGAAGAACCTTGTAATATGAATTTTTAATCTTTAGTTTTACATATTTGACATTGAAAATACGTTTTTGGATATTGAATGATTTATATGATTTTCTTTTCTCCACAATTATTGTGCACAAACGTTGTGTGAATGTGGTAGCCTATTTTATGCATTCGAAAGAAGAGAAATATGTTCGACATATTATAAATTATCATAGGGTCCAATAGGGGATAGAAATATACCGCTACACACTATGTGAATCTTTAAGTGTTCATAAAAGTTTATGCATTTTTGTATATTCGCATCTGTCATAGAAATATAGTCAAGTCATAAATGAGAGTATGTTTAACATTATTAGAGAGATTGTTAAATAAAATAGGAACATTGATTCGTTAAAATTTAATCGTGTTGTCAAAAGTGTAGAACTAAGGTTAAAAAAGGATTATTGCATGAGAATTCGGGATTCTAGTGTGTAAACACATTAATTTGCATTTAGTGTAATTGCTTTTAGTTTCGTTAAGTGTAGACCTAAGGTTAAAAAAAATTATTGCATGAGAATTCGGGATTCTAGTGCGTAAACACTTTGCATTCAGTATAATTGCATTTAGTTTAGATAATTTACTCATAATTGTATAAATAGATTAATTTATTCATAATTTAGTCACAAACAACACATCATATTATTCTTGTTTCGGTTAAGGTTGCAATAATTAAAATTGAACTAATCAATCTCCATTGGACGATACTTGGACTCAAAATCCACATTGCTGTAGTTTTAATTCGAAATATATTTTCATGAACAAGTCTTTGGCATGAGACTGAGTTTTAATTTGATTTTATTTACCTCGAGATTGATTCGAACATTTTTACTTATTAATTTCCTTCCATTGTTTATCATAGTGCGACTATTGTTTTTCTTTCAAGTTTTGTATGTGACGGTCGCTTGACAGTGAATTGATTCTAGTTGATCTAGAAATCAAATGCACATTTCATCATAGACAAAGGGAAGCAAGAACAACCCAACAAAAAGATAAAAAATAGCAAGTACAAATGGCTAATGAGCAAAACAATCCAATAGTTCAAGTCAATGAAGAAGAAGTTGTTGATGAGGAAAATATGCTTGTTGGGGATTTCATGACACCACAGATAATTTATAGTCAATCCAGATTTGTTTACCTTACATTTGGGCAGCCTAATTTTCAGTTGAAGACCAACGTTATACATCTATTCCACAATTGACATCAGTTTATGATGGAGTTGAAGAAAATCCACATACACACGTCTCTCGATTCTTGGATATGTGTCAATATTTTCTATATCAGGGTATTTCAGATGATGCTATTAGACTAAGACTATTCCCACACACTTTACTTGATAAATCACTTAAGTGATTAGATTCTCAACCCATCGTCAGTATCAGCACGTGGAATGATCTAGCCCAAACATTCTGCACAAAATTCTCCCCACTGGCCAAGATAGCAAAGTCGAAGCATGACATATCTATCTTCCGTCAAAGTGAATCAGAATCTTTTGATGAAGCTTGGAACTGGTTCAACATGCTTCGGAAGTATCCTCATCACGGTATTAGCAAAGGACTCCAAGTCCAATATTTTTATACGGGATTACTTCCATCTTTCCAAAGCATGGTAGATTCTTCATCTAACGACTCTCTATCTACTAAGACAATTGACAAAGATTTCGAGACAGTGGCCATTACTTCAGCCATGTGGGCTTCTACGCAAGTTGTTCAAAAGAAAGTGCCGAGTTTATATGGGGTGGATGCTAACTCAGCTTTGTTTGCGAAAATAGATTCACATTTCACAGACAGCCAATGCAGTACAAACCAAGAAGCCAAGTAGTGAAGAGTGTGGGGTAGATCATAATATATCAGATTGTCCTATTCTGGCACAAGGAATGGAACAAGTGGATTTTGCACAATAGGGGTAAAGTTAACATAATAATCCACATTCAGATACTTACAACCCATGTTGGAGGAAACACCCAAATTTTTCTTGGGATAATCAAAATCAGAATAGGCCACAAGGTCAGCTGGAGAAAAAGTTTCAGTTGGAAGAGATGTTTGGAAAATTTATGGAAAATCAAATCAATACATGGAAGCTAATAATCAGTTCATGAGGAAGATCGAAACAACTCTCCAAGATTAGAGTGCTGCTATTAAAAACCTGAAGACTCAAGTGGGGAAGATGTCACTTTCTAAGACTGGCAGAACACCAAGCTCATTACCTAGCAATATAGAAATCAACCCCAAGGAACATGCCAAATAAATAATGACCAGAAGCGAGGTGTAATTACCGGGAATACTCGTCAAGATGCCGGTTGCGAGTAAGCAAATAATACCTTCTTCAGATGAGGAGTGTGAGGAACAGACTGAATAGACAACAATAGCATTTGCTAAGAAGAGTTCAGATATACCACGAGTTAGGGCAACCACTCCTATCAATCCTTACGAGCCTGCTATTCCATTTTCATAGAGGTTGAAAAAGCACAAATTAGATCAACGGTACACGAAATTTCTTATGGTCTTCAAGAAACTCCACATTAACATCCCATTTGCCGACACACTCATCCAAATACTGAGCTACCCCAAGTTCCTCAAGGACATCCTATCCAATAAACACAAGCTAGAGGAACATAAAATGGTGATGTTGACTGAGGAGTGTAGGGCCAAATCCAGAAAAAGCTACCTCCAAAGTTAAAAGACCCAAGGAGTTTTACTCTACCTTTCACTATTGAAGATTGTTATTTTGATAAAGCTTTATGCGATTTAGACGCAAGTATGAATTTAATGTCACTTTCTATTTTCAGGAAACTCTGATTGGGAGAGGCTAAAGCAACTACAATAACTCTTCAGCTAGCTGATCGATCTCTTACTCATCCACGAGAGATCATTGAAGATGTATTGATTAAAGTGGAAATATTCATCTTCCCAACTGACTTTCTCATTCTTGACATGGAGGAGGACAAAGATATTCCACTTATATTAGGCCGACCATTCTTACCCACATGAAGAGCTCTTATTGATGTTCAGAAGAGTCATCTTATTTTGAGACTTGGTGAAGAGCAGATTTCTTTCAACGTCTTCAAAGCCATGAAATTTCCTACAAAGTTAGACGGTTGCTTTTAGATAGATGTGATTGAGAAGGTGGTCCAAGATATGTTTCTGCTACATAACCCGTCGGACGCATATGAGGCATTCATTATACATTCTTAATTTACTCACGCTGATTCTCTTGAAATTGAGGCATGTGCAAGGTTTTTGGAGACCAATCCACTATACACATGTAAACGCCATTTTGAGGAGTTGAGAACCGGTCCTACAAAGCCCTTACCATCCATTAAGCAACCCTATAAATTGGAACTAAAGCAACTACCACCTCATCTTCGATACGCTTACTTGGGAGAGTCCTCTACACTCCCAGTAATTATTTCAAATCCAGTCAGCAAGCTGGAGGAGGGGAGGCTACTTCGGGTACTCAAAGATAATAAGACAGCCATTGGATGGTCCATTGAAGATATTAAAGGGATCGGCCCATCACTGTGTATGCATAATATTCTCATGAAGGAGGATTTTCAATCAAGTTAGACGGTCAGCAGAGGCTAAATCTAAACATGAAAGAGGTAGTCAGAGCAGAGGTGTTAAAACTCCTGGATGCATGTATCATCTATCCAATATCGGATGGTACATGGATTAGTTCAGTTTAGGTTGTGCCAAAGAAGGGTGGTATTACGGTGGTGCGAAATGAAAGGAACGAATCAATTTCCACATGACTATTACAGGATGAAGAATTTGCATTGATTATCGCAAACTCAACGTTGCTACTCGGAAGGATCACTTTCTCCTTCCATTTATTGATCATATATTAGAAAGATTAGTGGGGGGGCACTCTCACTATTGCTTCCTTGACAGATATTCTGGATATAATCAGATCTCAGTGGCAACCGATGATCAGGAGAAGACTACCTTTACTTGCCCTCGTGGTACATTTGCTTACCGTATGATGTCATTCGATTTGTGCAATGCTCCTACTACCTTTCAGCGTTGCATGATGGTGATATTTTCTGACATGGTGGACAAATTTATAGAAATCTTTATGGATGACTTCTCGATGTTTGGATCATCTTTTGATGAGTGTTTAGAGCATCTGAGATTGGTATTACATCTATGCAAAGAGACAAACTTGGTATTGAATTGGGAAAAATTCCACTTCATGGTACATGAGGGCATTGTGTTAGGACATCGCATTTCAGCTAACGGGATAGAGGTTGACAAGGCAAAAATTTAGATTATTGAGAAATTACCGTCGCCTACATCAATTAAGGGTGTTCGCAGTTTCCTTGTGCATGTCGAATTTTATCGACGCTTCATTAAGGATTTCTAAAAAATCACAAAGCCCATGAGCGACTTTCTAGCTAAGGATGTCACTTTTGACTTCTTTGCAGAGTGTTTATTGGCTTTCAACACTTTAAAAGAAAATTTAACCTTAGCCATAGTGATCATTGTACTGGATTGGAGTTTTCCGTTCGAATTAATGTATGATGCGAGTGATTAAGCCGTGGAGGCCGTATTGGGACAGCGAAAGAACAAAATTTTTCATGTGATCAACTATGCAAGCAGAACTTTAAATGACGCACAAATTAACTATGCCACCATTGAGAAAGAGCTTCCAATTGTGGTCTATGCCTTTAATAAATTCCCATCATATCTTGTTGGATCGAAAGTCATAGTATACACCGATCATGCCGCCTTAAAATATTTGATGACAAAGAAGGATACCAAACAAAGTCTGATCCGTTGGGTATTACTTCTGCAAGAGTTTGATTTGGAGATTAGGGACAGAAGTGCAGTGAAAATGTGGTAGCCGATCACTTATCTCAACTTGAGCCCGAAGAGCAAAATGAGTCAGTAGAGACAAATGACATTTTTCCAGATGAGCAAATATTCAGTGTAGAATAGACGCCTTGGTATGCGGATATATTAAACTATTTGGCCAAATCTATCATTCCACCGGATTATTCAAGTCATCAGTGAAAGAAATTCTTTTCCGACTTGAAATATTATTTTTAGGAGGATCCCATTCTCTACCGGCGAGGGGCAGATCAAATTATTCGTTGACGTGTTCCTAAGAATGAAGTATCTCAAATACTGGAGGAGTGTCATTCATGTGCATGCACGGGACACTTTGGAGTATCAAAGACGGCTGCTAAAGTTTTACAGTTTGTGCTCTATTGGCCTTCACTCTTTCGTAATGCTTTTGAGTATGTGAAAAGGTGTGACAGATGCCAACGCACAGGAAACATCTCTAAAAGGAACGAGATGTCTTTAAATAGCATTCTAAAGGTAGAGATTTTTGACGTGTGAGGGATTGGCTTTATGGGGCCATTCCCTCTGTTGTTCTCAAATCAGTACATCCTAGTTGCAGTTAATTATGTTTCCAAATGGGTGGAAGCAGTAGCATTGCCAACCAACGATGCAAAGGTGATGATTGAGTTTCTAAAGAAGTACATTTTCACCTGTTATGGGCACACCTAGAGTTATCATAAGTGATGGGGCCAAATATTTTTGCAATCGACAATTTGTGTCCTTATTGGCTAAATATGGCGTCTGGTACCGCATAGCTACTCCTTATTACCCTTAGACCAGTAAACAAGTTGAAATCTCCAATCGTGAATTAAAGCGGATACTTGAAGGGAGGTGAGTTTTTCAAGAAATGATTGATTTAAGAAGCTTGATGACGCGTTGAGGGCTTACAAAACATCGTTCAAAACACCTATACTGCGTGTTTGTTATATGCTCCGTTCCCAGTGTGGCAATATTTAATTGTTTGATCCAAAAATATAACGTCCCTTCATATGAATACTCATGGAACACAAATTAAAATAGAAACATCAAATGACACAATAGCAAAATATTTTGAGACTGCCATTGCCTATAAACCTGCCGGGTAATGAAACCACAAATTCAGCAACGCGAAAAAATTAAGATTGATGAAGGAGACAAACTTGTGTGGATTTTGATGAGAAAATGATTGTGGTATGCACGTAAAGTGTATGTAGAAGTTAAATTTAATTAAATAAATACACTCCTTTAATAAATTAGATGAGATGATTCAACATTTAAAATCAGTATGACAAACATAATTAACGCCATTGAATTAGGACACACAATACAATACACACTTTATCTACGCAAATGAGTGCTTGACAGATAGCTTAAGGTACATGCTTAAGCTAATTGAAGCTACTAATTACAGAGACATAGAACTACATAAACTTCTTAATCAATAGCTCTTTATAATTATAGAGCCAAGCTTATTCTTCTAATATTATAGTCATTGACGAAATAGTTAGGGATTTCCCGTCGACACTGAGTTATAGTTGTTTAAGACAGACCCTAATATTATACTCGTTGACATTGGAAATTGTTGAACAACTTTCATTCAATATCAAGATGTAGAATAGTATAGTAGATTTAATTCAAAGCCCGATATGGCTGCAGCAGTGGAATCAGGGAACCACTTAGGTGGAGGGACATTATTTCATTGGTGGATCCGACGAGTGTTCCAGCGACGAAAACCGCCGGGACAGGGCCGTTGAATCCCATTCTCAAGAGAGCCTTTTCGATTTCCTTTCCTTCTGGATCACGATCAATTTCATGAACATAAGGGATCACCCCAAGGTCTTGAAATAATATATGAACAGCATAGGACAAGCAGCAAGTACTTTTGCTAAAGATGACTACACCATTCTCGGATGATATTTTTTGTACCTTGTCCATATTTTGATACCTGGGATTCCGCTAAATGGAGAAGTAAGCACCCTTTTAATGATGAGCGAATAAACAAAGAAATGTTTGTTTAAGTATTTGCATTCACAAGTGGTATGAAACTGAGTGGGCAAGCAAGAAACTGTATACAGAGCCTTGCTTGATCAACTTGAGTTCCGCGGCTGCTCTATTTATAAAATGGGAGAAAGTGGACCACTTTTTCTGAACAGAAACGGATGAATCACGTCGTCTAAAAAATTAAGCTGTAAAGAGAATACACCTCGTCTGAGAAATATATTGAGCAGTCAACTCGTATAAAAATTCTTTGTAATCTCCTTCACCATAGTGAAAACCTTTTAGTAGCAAGTGGACATAGTATTCTCATCTGTGTGTTGTTTGCTCGTTTTTTGATATCTTTTTCGTTTATTATCATTCTCGTAATTAGAGATTAATTCTTAATCCATAACAGAACTCGATAGTTTTTGTAATCTCTTATATGATATAGAATCTGCCTTCTCTAGAAACTTAAATTTTATGACATTCAAAAGAAGGTCGGCTTACTTAGATTCGAAAACATTCAAAAGTTACTTTTCAAGCTAGATACCATAAATTTTGTTCCACACAAGTTGAAGATACAGGTATCTCCTCTCTTGAATATAATCTTTAAATTTTTCTGACCGTCTGATATGCTGAATATCATATTATTCTTAGGATCATTAGGATGATCAATCATGTTTCACTTGATTCTTCATACACGTTGCGGGATTCTTGACCATGCAGATTTCCATGTTTTTCATTAATTTTATTTGCAGAAATTCCTGTAAATTTGCATATAAAGCAGCAATCAGTTTTTATCAGTTCTGATTTATTTGTAAATATTCATGGCAGTTAATATTGTGTGAACTTTAAGGCTATGTTTAATACTCGATAAGAGCGGAAAATAAAATCTTACAAGATTTTTACCTTTTCTTTTTAATACTGTCCAAGCTTTTGTCGATCAACCTATCATGTCTTAATATTGTTAAAAGAAGGTGTTGCTAATGATGGAAATACGGTTGGAAATTAAAACTTGATTCATGAATGTTGGAAATTAATTTTTATACTTGAATTAGCTTATTTAATATTTATGTATTTATTTTACTCATGTATCCATATGGTTCTTTGTATCCTACTATTCATAGTATGTAGAAGTCATTAATTAGTCTCTTGAATTTATACAATGTATTTGGGGACCCTTTGTACCTATAAAAGACCTTGTGCTTGAGACATTTCATAGAGCCAAAACATATAATACAAATATCTTTTGGAGAAATTTTTGTGTTTTCTTTGTGGCCTTTCTTCCCATAATTATTTATTTCCAACAAAGTGGTATCAAAGCTACTTTAAAAGATGAATAGTTCATTTCCTTTTGTTGTTCCTAAACTTACAAATGAAAATTATGGATATTGGAGCATACGCATGAAGGTGTTGCTTGGCTCACAGGATGCATGAGAAGTTGTAAAGTAAGACTGATGAACTAGAGAATGAAGGAGCTTTAAGTCAAGCTCAAAAGAATGTCTTGCAAAGGAATCGCAAGTTAGATCAACACGCTCTCTCTATTATTCACATGGGCTTAGATGAAGCCATGTTCGAGAAAGTTTCTTCATCAACAAAATCTATGGAAGCTTGGGAGATTCTCGAGAGTAATTTCAAGGAAATTGAAAAGGTAAAGAAGTTTCGTCTTCAAATCCTTCGTGGGGAGTTTGAATCTCTGCACATGAAAGAGTTTGAATCTATTTTTGACTATTTCACTAGAGTGTCCTCCGTTGTCAATCATATGTAGCGGTACGGGGAGAATATTGAAGAAAGTTGTATAATTGAGAAAATTCTTAGGTCGCTTGACTCAAAACTTGAGTTCGTTAGTATTGCCATTGAAAAATCAAATGACATGGATACAATGACCCTTGATATACTCATGGGGTCCTTGTAAGCATATGAAGAAAGATTGAAGAAGAAAGGAAAGTCGCTGGCTCAAGCTCTCCAAACGAAGGTCTCTTTTGGGAGATCACGAGAAAGAGCAAGGACGATCTCAAGGAAGAGGTCAAATTCGTGGTCGTGGAGAAAATTATGATTGTGGTAATGAAAGAAATGATGGAAATCAAAATTTGAATAATGAAGGAACAAGCAATCAATTGAGAGGACGAGGCCGTTGGAATTATGGCTCTAAGAGAGGTGGCAAAAGAATGTATGACAAGTCTAATGTTCAATGTTACACTTGTTATAAATATGGCCATTATGCTTCTGAATGTAGGAGTGACACCACCAATAATGAAGAGAGAGTGAATTATGTTGAGGCAAAGGAAGATGAAGAATTGTTGTTGTTGGCAACCAAAGAAGAAAAGGATAAATGATCATGGTACCTTGACACCGGTGCCACTAGTCACATGAGTGAAAACAAGGAGTTATTCTCAACAATAAATTAGTCGATGAAAGGCAACATTGTTTTTGGAGATGAAACCAAGGTTCCAATAAAAGGCAAATGTGATGTTTTTATTTGTGCTAAAAATGGAAGTCATCTTTTGATTTCCCAAGTTTATTATATACATACTTTGAAGTATTTTGAGTTTGAGACAATTACTTGAGATGGGCTATAATATTCACTTGAAGAATCGTTGTCTTAATTTGAGAGATATTTTTCATAATTTGATTGCAAAGGTACCAATGGAAAAGAATAGAATGTTTTTTCTCAATGTTGATGTTGACCATCCAAGGTGTTTAAAGGCTTGTGTTGAAGACAATTCTTGATTTTGGCATTTAAGATTTGGCCATTTGAATTTTGGTGGTGATGTAGTATGGCATTGATAGTTACCACGCGGACAAATAACATCAACACTCCAGAAAATACGCTACATGTCTACCATCACGAAGCCATCACTATGGTGAGACCGTTGACCCCCATGAGGCCCTCTATGTTCACGTGGCTCGTCTACTAGTATAATGCCGTCTAACTCCACTGAACCGTCGACCCCCATGAGACCGCCTGCCACCATAAGGCCATACTACGACCCCCATACCTATCGCGTGAAGCTGTAGACCCCAATGCCTATCTCATGAGGTCAACGCCACACTTAACCATACAAATGAAGATGAACTAGACAAAAATCGTCCAACAGAACGTGGGAACAACCAACCACTTAAGGAGTGGAAGTCATTTTACCTGAACGTGAGGGAAGTAGGAAGGCTTACGTGGGACATGTGGCACCCACAACTGCCCAACGCATGTGTAGCCACAAATGCCTATAAATACCTCCAAGGTGAGAAATGTTTAGCTTCTTGAAGCCCGAACTACATGAATTCGCATTATACTATCTTCTTACTCTCACAAACCGATTACTGATTCTCACGCCGGAGGTACAACATGGGAGAAAGCCCCGACCTCTTTTTGCAGGTAGCAACCGCTTACTAAAGCAGCCGGACCACCGCACTCGGTAAGGTTACATGGAGGACAATCTAGCAAAACATTTCATTGTCGCCGTCTGTGGAAAACTCCACTGAACAGAAAAGCTATGTTAAGGAGATAGACAATGAGTGAAACACGCATGGTCGGGAATACAACGGAGACGGAGTCAGAGTCTGTCGCAAGGGGTCAAGATCCACCCTCGCCTCAGCAATACGTAATGTATAGCTAATTTAATGCATTGGAGACACAATTGGCAGCCATGATGACCCTTTTGCAAGGTTAGACGCTGAAAATCGCAGCCTCTCCGCAGAGTTCGTCGGAGGCCGTACATGAGCAACCACCCTAAGTGGCTCAAACGGTTACCCCACCAACTACTCATCCAACAATAGGAGACATGGGGGCTTCAGGCTTCATGTTTTCACAGATTTCCCAACCCGTAACAAACTTGGAAAAGAAAATAGAGGAGATGATAACTGAGAAGATAGACGATGCATTGATCAAGAGAAAATACAGGCGCAGGCAGATGGTCCTGG
>CAIGRS010117003.1:0-12251 GCA_903798395.1 Fraxinus floribunda
AAAAAAAAAAAAAAAAAAGCGTTATGGAAGCGTCAAAATCTCAACTTCTGCACGATATCAAGAAGCTCGAAATGTTCGTCCCTCTGTTGACTTGACTTGCTCTGATAACAAATTGTTGAGTTTAACACCAAAGAAATAATCTATTATTTTACAAAGAAAACACGTGCAATATAATTGATGTGGGACACTACACTCTAATACCTCTCTCTTATTAATCTAAGTGCACACTTAGTGCACCTCACCTTTTGCTTTATCACTCCACCCACTATCTTTTTAACTCATAATTCTCACTTATCACTCAACCCTGAGGGGTAGCTCAATTGGTCAGACCTTGGGTTTGCTCCCCAATGGTCACTAGTTCGAGTCCCCTCAGGCCACTGAGGTGAGAAACGGCTGTAAACTTCAGGGTCCCGTGGGATTAGTCGAGGTGCGCGCAAGCTGGCCCGGACATCCACGGTTATCAAAAAAAAAAATTCTCACTTATCACTCAAGCATGCAAGAGAATTGCTGAAATCATAAATATATTGATCAAAACTCGGTGGTTGCTCCTTACCCGATTCTTCCAATGAGGTTGGTTTAGAAAATAAAAATAAAAATAGAGCAAGTACTCTAGGACCTTCTCTGCAAGTTGGTTACTTTGGAAAAATCCAGATATGAAGGAAGTGATGAGAGATGAAGCATACAGAAGAATCTGGACATGTCCTAGTCGGTGAAGCCTTTTCAGACAACTATCCCATGTTTATTTCTGCTGCATTACACAAGATAAATCTTGAAAGACATTGACTGTGGTCCACAGCATTCAATCATTCTCCTTGGGATAAGCTCGTAGTTTAGTAGTCAATTTATACAGATTAAATTTTTCAAGAAAAACACACATATCTGCTTTTCAAATCCAAGATAAGCTCCATTATTTTGTTGGGTTGGGGAGGTTTTTAAAAGATAACAGTATATTGATTACTTCCAATGATAACATTTTGCGAGCCTAAGTAGCATTTTTGTTTGAAAAAGGTTTTTTTTTTAGAATCTAAATGTTATTTAATGGTTCCCCAGTGTTTGGGCTTTTTGGGAAAGTGATGTATAGAGTGGAAGTTTTTAAATTCTCCATTTGACATACCTATTACTTGGACACTGTATTGGAGACTGCCAGGCTGAACGCCTTGCTGTTCTGGGCTCAACCTCTTTGCAACACACAGTCTAGGATTTTATGTTCGAAAAATGCCTTCGTAATTTAATCTTTACTATGCTTTTTCACTAGATGCATTTAGCTACGGATGCTGGGAGACATGTTAGAGTATGAATGTGCCTTTCTAATTGATTTTCTTTGTCTAGGTTTAATGTGGTAAAATGGTGGCCTACCCTATATAATGTGTTTGAGATGGATGTGAAGTCAGATATTGCTAGAAGGCAAGTTATGCTGAAATTTTTTAAGTGTTTTATGGCACTGAGTGTTGAATTGTCTATAAAATGTACATAGCTGAAGCACGATGTTAAGATGCATGCTTTATTGTACTAAAGTGGACAAGTTGAAAGGTAGCATTAGTTTAGGAATAAATAAGGGAGTCACTGCTTATGTGGTTGGTGCATGTCTTACATTTCAATTCTTCCAACCTGCTCTAATTCTATGCATTACATACTTTTCAATTCCTCCTTGTTAATAATTGAATCTAGATACCTTAAAAAATTGACACTCTAGCTACTGCTTCAATTTGACAGCTAAAATAGATACCTCATATACCTTTCAGATTTTGTGAATTTACGAACTTTGCTCATAAGCTGATAAAAAAATAAAAATAAATTACCAGATCTATTCAAGCTGTACTTACTACAGAGGATCTATAATAAACTGTTTAAAATTGCTTATGCATTTTTTGTGATTTTGTTTAGTATCTGTACCATACTGATAATATTCCAATGCAGTGGCAGATGTATTGTGCTGAATCGGGTTTTCTTAATAACTATGGAGAGAGCATTGTTTTTGAACATTTAAACTCATCTTATTTAAATACTATTTGAAATTTGCTAATCCTTAAAAAATATGAAAACAGGAGACTTGCTAGTTCATCTGCCTAACAATCCTCTGTGCATGCTTTTCTGTAACTTTTCCATGTATGGGGGATCAATGCTTTGGCAACCAGATCTTCTGTTCCATTTTTGTCTTTTTCTTTAGGAAAATATGTTTTAGGCTGGAACACATTCTTTAACCTTGTCATAAATTCCCTGTAAATTTTGGACATGGTAAAATGCTATTGTTCTGTTTAATATTCTGCTGAGCCTACATGCATATGTGATATTTTATCATGCCCCATAACTCATCTACTGATCCCACAGAAGAAATTTTAGAATTCTTGATTGGGGTTTAGAGGTAATTCTATCTTCTGCTATATGTTGAGATCTGTCTCTGAGCCTTTGTTTAATGTCCAAACATCATCTGGAAAAAAGCTGCAGAAAGTTTTAATTATTGTGATCAATGTGAAACAGAACTTTCACCTGTTAGATATGCTTTTGTAATTTCTGACGTCTTGTGTTTTGTCTTGTTTCAGGTAAGGGTTATATCAGAGTTCTATGGTAAACCCAAATCTTTTACCAGCCTATCAGATGCTGCATTCTGCTCCTTCATTAAACACATTGCTAAGCCAGAAAAATGCTTCCACCATGAAATGTAAGACCTTGCTTCCCTACAATAATGGGACGAGAATAATTGTATCATTTCAAGAAGCAGCAGTGGGAGAATAGCAAAACACCTACCAATTGTAAAAGTTCACTGGCTCTTGTGGTGTCTCTGAGCTCCTGTGTCAGCAACGACAAGGAAACTTCTAACCAACTCATCATCTACTGGTTGCCTCCTTCCTTCTCTGTCGCTCACAAATGGGGAACTATTATAATCTTATCCTGCTGAGAAGTTTTCTTCATGAGATCTTTCCGTCTGATCTACAAGGTGCGGCGGCAAAACCATCACTGGCTTATAGATTAACACCAGAAATAAGTGAAGCAGATTATGTAGATATTTCCTTCTTTTGCTATGCCATCCTACAAATAGATTTAGATAGAAGTTCAAGGAGGTGGAGACATCTGAAGATCTTTCCTACTCTGCTCACACACTTTTGAAAGTTCTTAATGAAGTCAAAATTTCCTTCTACAGAGAAACGTTTATAATCCTTGACAGATTTTGAGCTGTGCATTTTGTAGAACTTAATTTTGGTTCCCTTACGAGCTCCAAGGTGATGAAACATGTTATTGCTGGGAGACATCTTGGTGGATGCTTGCTTGCTTATCGAGGTTAGCTGGTGTAGAGCATTATGCGTGTAATTTTATTTATTCTTGCTATTATCCTATGCAGTTTTCTTGATTATTTTATTTTTTCTTTTCATTCCATTTTCTTTTGTTTTCCCAGACTTCTGTAAGACATTTTGGGATTTTTAAGCCCTATTTTCAAGTCCCAAGAAATATTTGGGTAGTTTATCTGTTTTGGTTAAGATATGTATTAGTTGGTACTGGAACGGACCTACATTTGAAATACCAGTGACTGCTGGAAAGTTCAGCTGCTACCATTGGGAAAGGACACGTTGGATTAAAGTGATTAACAAAAGATGGATCATACCCTTGTAACTATAAAAGGTATGGAACACAACCTAGCTTTTGAAAATAATCAAACTAATGATGATGGTTGGCTTTGTTAATGGCTTCCATCTAAGTTAGATCTTAGCGTCTTCCTTATTATTAATGCTTGCTAATCTCTTGCTCATGTGCAGTCTATACTATAGTCTATACATGTTTTGTTATGATTCATTTGTTGTATAGTTCTCAGGAAAATATTGAAAGTAAATTTGTTAATGCATTTTCAGCAGTTATAGAAAAAGAATGGTTAGTCTCCAAGTTTCTTAATTTGTCCATTGTGGATCTTGATGTAAAAATTAAGTGGATCGGTATCAATAAAATTTATGATGCAGTGATTTCATTTATGCACCGCAAACTTATCCATGACGAAAATATTGTATGGATTACTTGGAGAAAAACTAGCCATTGAAGTTTTGAAATGACAGCATCCATAATGGTAAGAGTGGTAAACCAGGTGATGGGGAATCAAAATGGTGAATTTATATTAGTATTCTAGTTTGACTAGAATTAGGTTATTATCTGATAGGTTTTTGTAGTTTGACTAAATTAGGGTTTATTTACTTGTTTCCTTCTCAAATTAGGTTTTATTAGACAATATAAAGAGTGTTTATTCATTGTAATTCACACACTTAGATATTGAATAAAAATTTATATTTTCTCCCTCTAAAGTCATTTTTCCCTCCCTATTCTCTTTCTTCTATATCTTTCCCCTTTTCTTAATATTGTTATTGTTCATTGCATCCTACATCAATCTGGTATAAGAACTTGGCGATATCCTCTAAACGGATTTTGATTTACCACTTGGAAGTATTTCGAAGCAACTGTCTAACATAACAACCACCATCCAATCCCTTTTCACCATTACGTAAACTCCAAATATCAACTCCCATTTCATCCAACAACAAAACTTCCTTGCACCCAACATCCAAATCCACACCAAACACTAAACACGCAAAATAAGGCAGCTATTAAAGGTACAAATTAATGGTAGAAAGAAGATTGATTTCTATGTTATTTTAGTTCATTGTTAGCCCAAAAAAATCGATTTTTTTCTTCCTCTGCCGTAGCAGTGATAGCTGTTAAAAATCAATTGTAGAGTACTGCCTTACTTTGCTAACCAAGAATTGAGTCCATTCTTTGAAAACCAAATAACCCATATAAAACAGCCCACTGGCCTAATCTTTATACACTACCACACATACCTAGTCCACTTGCCACAAAGCCACACCCAACCTTTGCCCATTACCTAAACTCTAATACCTATCCAAGCCTATTTACCATAAAGCCCAAAACCCAAACTTAACAACCATCTCGACCCAATCCAACAAAATAAACACAAACAAGCCTAAACACTCCACATATATAATCCGCCTAGACACATATACCCAGAACCTAACCAATTAACTACTAGCCCACAAGCCTCGACCCAATCTTACAACCCGTTAGCCCAAGCCCAGCCAAATTCGATCACTCGCCGCAGTCTTCTTTTGTGGCTATGTTCGTGTTTTGGATCTCCAAATAAGCAGCCTTCTCGAGTAAATATTACAAGTTTAGCTCCAAGCGTGGAGAACAAAATCACCTTAAATAGTTTCTTCCCCACCATAGCGATTCTAGATTGACGATGATGACTTGGACACTGTTGGGCTCTTTTGAGTCTCGTGAGCTACCAATTTCTTTTATCTTGAACACGTGCTTTTATTTAGGTGTTTAGGCTTGCCAGTTTTAATTTAAAAAATGAGAGAACCAAAAGAACAAAAAATATGCTTTTACATTACAATGTCTAGGTTTCTCAATGATTTAAATTCTGAAATTAGGCTGACGACATTCGATCCTTATATGAAGCTTATCGGCTTGCCAATCTATGAGACATATCCTTTCATCTTCGCCAAGCAATTCATCTGCTAGGCGTACAACCCTAGTCCCGATAATCACTCTCTAAGTTGGGTTGTGTTAGTCCTCATCATGAAGAAGAAAATATGGTCTTTATTGTTGAGCCTTTTGCATATTCTAATAACAAAGATGAGAGTTTTGAACATTGTATTATGTCCCCTTTCATGACCACACTTGTAGTCCATAAGAATAACGATGACCTGGGAAGCACTGACACGCTGTCGGCAACGACGTATCGGTGTCCGATACGTGTCAGACACTGGTACGTCGCTGACGCGTGTCGGAGCCCTTGCAGCATGTCGGAGACAATTAAAATAGACGGCTGGAAGAAAACAAGGTTGGAAAAAAACAGAAAAATGGCTAAAAATAAAACGGAAACACGGCCGGAAAAAGAGAAGGCTGACTTTGAGAAGAAAGGAAGAAAAAAAGAATGGAGGAGAGGAAGAAAAGAAGACAATGACCGAGAAGAAAGGAAGAAAAGAAGAATGGAAGAGAGGAAGAAAAGAAGACAGTGACTGTGACTGAGAAGAAAGGAAGAAAAGAAAAAATGAAGTGGGAGAAAGGAAGTGACGGCTGACCTAAAGGGCTAAACCTAAGTTTTAATTCAAATCTTTGGACCCAATTGACCAAATATTAAATGCTATGTATAATATCTTTTTCTAGTAGGTAGTTAGATTTTTTTTTTTTTTTTTTTTTACTTTACCCTTCAACACAGCAAAAAGTTAACTTTTATGTGGATCAAATTTTTATCATTTTATTTACCATTTTATCCTCAATAAAAAATAAACTTACAAAGGAAGTCAAAATTATGAGGCAATAAGTATAAAAGAAATATTTAATTTAGACTATTAAATTAAAAAAATTAAAATTAATAATATTTTAATTAACGTATCGACAACGTATCGTGTCGAAACATTTTCAAAAAATCACTTGTCGACGTGTCCGACACGTATCGAGTTGGACACTCGTGTCGGTGTCGGTGCTTCTTAGACAATGACATAGTTGGGAAATTGCCTATGGTATTTCCACCTCTGCTAATGGTTTGCCTACTCCTTTGTGAGCCTTTAAGGTTGACTTTGTAATGCCGTTACCTCATCTGATTGATACTCCTGGTTTGCCTTGTTTTAGTCTGAGGCAATTGTCCGCTTGCATACTTTTGCTATTAATATTCTGTTGTTGCCTAATAATCATCGTCACATTTTTTAAGCTTCTTAGTTGCCAATGTTCCTAGTTTTCATGCTAAGTTTAGAAGACATTATTTCTAATCATAAAACTTGTAAGCTTTCTTTTGATGCGCTATCTAGGACCGGATTCTTTTAACAGTGAACTTTATGCTTTATTACGTGTTTCTTTGGCCTTGTTTTCTATACACATTAAGAAAGTTTTTGGATCATTGGCACTATTTGACTGGTCATCACACTTGAATGAAAATTATATTTTCAATATTGTTGAATTTTTTCCTTATCAGGGCAGATTTAAGCCACCATTGTTGCAATCATTTGATTCTGCACGTGAGTCTATTGTGCTAGTACCTTGTCTCCTTAGTATGTGTAGTCGATTGACGTTTTCAATGGATGGGTTGCACAGTATGCTACCTTCCGGAGTTCGCTATCGGTATTTGGTTTATAACAAAGATCCCCCTTAGTATGAGTTCATCCAGATGTTGCTGTCAAGAGTTCAGTGCCTATACTTTGTCAGTTGGTCTCCTTGGAGAACGAAGTTGTAGTCTATCTTGCTAGAATCGAGTTCTCTCAGTTGGGGAGAAATGATGGGAATCAAGATAGTTAATTTATATTAATATTCTAGTTTGACTATAATTAGATTATTGGTTTTCTAGTTTAACTGAATTAGAGTTCATTTACTTGTTTCCTTAGCAAAATTAGGTTTAATTAGACTCTATATAAAGAGGGTCTATTCATTGTAATTCACACTTTGATAATAAAAACTCTTTATTTTCTCTCTCTGGATTCTCGTTTCTCCCTCTTCTTCTCTTTCTCCTCCTTTTCACAATATTCTTATTGTTCGTTGCATCCTACATCATCAGGTTACCAGGCAAGTGAAAATTATTAGACTTTGGCAAATGTTAGTCACATCATAGATGGTGTAGACATGATAGGATGCATCATAATACACTGTTAATAATGTAGGTATAATGGTTAATAAACTACAGAGTTTACAGAGAAGATGCTAGATTTGCTATTGTTTTATTTCAATTTTTTATAGTTCTTGTATCTTGTATCGTCAAATTTACTACTTGCCCTAACAAATAGATTTTCCCCGAAGAAAGAGAAAAACTCAAGGTTAAAGGGAATTTGAGTTTTTGATATCTTCTTTCATGGTGTGAATGAAAACCACTCTACATGCTTTTAAGGGTGTGGGGCAGGATTCCCCAGGAGTTTGCAAGAAACACTTGAAAGATTACAGTGTGGAACCAGTTCTTTTTTTGCTGATTCATAGTGGGGATACGCAACTGAAGGAAAGTTGGCAAGCGTTACTACTATTCACGAAATTCATGTAATCCATAAAAATATTTTTCATTTAGGTGAATTATTGAGTTATTTGCCGTAATCCCATTTAAAGCATTAATTACTACCAACTAAAGACCCATTTTCCCCCAGATGCAGCTAAATTATCATTAGTAGTTTTCTTGTTTTTTGTGAGACGCTGATAAGAACGAATTGATTACTTTGACGTGGATAGGAATGACTTATTTAATTTATCGTACTGTAGGTTGTACAGCATTGATAAACTGAACATAAATTAGGGGTGGCAATACGAGGCAGGAAGAAACCCCTTAAGAATAGATTTTCTCTGAGAAGTCACCTACAGATTTTTCTCTTCTTTTTATTGTTATTTTTTTTGAATTTAAACGTGACTCGAATCCAGGTCACTTACCTGGTAAAGTTTCCCCCTTGACGATTTCTTTATGGGCCCAAGCCAGTTGTGTTCTAAAATTGCAAGATTATTTCCACTATTGGAAGCATTGTTACTGCCGTCTTATTTATCTATTAGAACTCCAGATGATATTGCATGCTTTTCTGTGGCTATTCCATAAACACTTCTTTAGTTTCCTTGTGTTAATTTTTCAGTACTCCTTTCTTGTGTTCCCTCTGGTAATTTTAATGTCTGAAATTTGTGCTATCAGATTTTGACATCCCTTGGAACTGGATACTTCCATGGACATTACACGACCTTGCATGAGGTTGGAGGATTTGAAGATAATCCATGAAGATGAAAGAGCAATTTACTCTATTCTTGTAAGTAATTTTTGGCGCAACCCTTGGGAATGCCTGCAGATTATGAGCTTATGGCTTTGGTTAGAATGTATGGGCTTCGGCAATTTGATAAGCAAGATATATTCCCTGCCTCTATATAAAATGAACGAACTTGCTGATGAGGCTTCTATATGTCTCAAGTGCGTGAATGGTGCACAAGTCCCATTCTCAGGTGAAGATGGTGAGATTCCACTGACTCGAAACCTTATGACCAAGGAAATATCACTGAAGTTTTTTCATGACATTCGGCTTATTGCATTGTCTGAAATTGGAAGATTAGCCACTGAAGTGTACACTCCTGTGCTGGCTGACATAATGGCGAAGGCAATTAATGAAGATGATGCAGAAAGTTTGTTTCACAACCTTATGATGATGATGTCAGGCAGAGCTTTTCAAACTTTGTCCATGAACCAGATGATGGCATCATCCTCTTTAAATGAGTCGTTGTCACTGAGCTTGTCTCAATTGAGAATCCGAGGTGCTGTCTCCCCAGGCAGGACTCAAGTATATGAGATAGCACGAGAGGACAGGAGAATGTTTGCTACATTTTCGAGGGGGTATCCTGTATCTGAAAGTGAAGTGAGGCATTTCTTAACTAGGATCTATGGGAACTGCATAGAGTCTATCTACATGCAACGGGTGATGCCTAATGAACAAGCGCTTTATGCTATAGTTGTGCTACATCGTCCAAGCTTCGTTAGTGCAATTCTCAATGGTCAAATCAAGGCAAAATTTTCCGTCAATGGGAAGCATATGTGGATGCGCAAGTTTGTGCCGAAGAATGGGAAGTCCTACCTACCACCACCGGCACGTTAGATAATAGGACATCTGTATACTCGTGTTTCTCCTCTTCTAGCGTATGTTGTACTTACTCTTGTTATTGGTGCAGTCAGAATAATGTACAAGAGTTTTCCTTATTTTACTTGATTTTACTTTGCTTTATTTTTTTATTAGATAGGGCTTAATAACCATTTTGGTAGAAAGTGGGGGACCTGTGGTGCAATTATGATGAGCATAGACCAGCTTAAGATTTCGTCGTGTTTTAAATTAAACTTACGGCTAGAGCTTATGACAGCCCTATTTTGATTTATATTCAATCTTCCATTTGATGTATGATTGGATTTTAGATTGCTTGATGCTTACTTTATCTTGTAAATGACTGGTAGTTTTGGCTGCACTAGTTATTTTCTTTAGGTTTTTCAGGTGGGGTATGCGATCTGAGCATAGAATTTTCTGCTTATTACAAAATGGTTTCACACTTTTTGCTCTCAGTGAAATCTGTTGTTTGAATGTTGTTAAAATGCCATGCTTTTATGATATTTCTCTCCGAGAAATGCTAGATGTACGCATGACAGCCCCCTCACAATTCAAGAACCCTCCACATTGTGAGGGAATGTAGACTAAGTTGTCAAATTTGGTGTACAAGTAGACAAATTCTCTCTCTCCTATCCTTAGTTACTATGAATTTTGGTACGAGAATTGAGCAGAAATGATAGGGTGAGGACTCAGTTGGAAAGAGAATGAAATGAGGTCTCCATTTGAGAATAATGTGTATGAGCCTAGTTTGGTTGAAACTCACAAGCATACGAGATTGTTGACAATTAATAATAAAGTGAGTTGTTAGTTATCGTTCCACGAGGAATAATGTTTAATTTTAGTTCACTAGTTACCACTAAATTCGATGTTCGCAACACAAAAGAGGTGATTTTGTTGTTATTTATATTAATTCTAAATTAAGGAAGCAATAAAAAATGTTTTATCAAATATGTGAATGATTGTATTGGATTTCGAATCTCTCCATTGCCATTTATTTTAATTTTTGATTTGAAATCTAATCAATTTCATACATTCGTGACAATCGATAAAGCTATTGTATTTAATTTTCTTTTTCAAGACAAATTAAATCTATTCTAATCATGATTCGGTCCTCATCTTAGTTCGAATTCATATGATCAAAATGCATTAAATTCTAGTTTATCTATGTGATTGCATATGTGATAAAGAATATTTCTAATTCTATCTACATATTTTAATTTTGTCGCATTCTAAACTTATTGTGAGTCTCTCAACACTACAATAAGGAACTAATTATCATATTGATAGCCAAATAATCAATTAACGCAATGGGAATGCAAAATCAATTAAGGAAATCAAGAAATAATTAAACTATTAGTCTTGAATTTAAACAAATATGCAAATGATTCATCATTCATCCAATATAATAGAAAAACTAGGTCATAATTCTAATAATTAAATTATACAAGAAATATTAAAAAACTATCACTCGGAAAGAAGAAAAATGGACTCGAATCTTGAAAAGGGATGAATATTCTTCAACAATCTTGTATAATCCGCCTTGATCTTGATGTTTAGTCTCGTTCTTGAATGATTTTATGATATGGAAATAATTTTTGAGAGGTGAGAGAGAGCTCAATTGCGGCCCCTCCTGTTTTCTACATGATGAAATTTGGTTAAGATTTACATCCCAATTGCCTTCGAAAAGAGTTTCAATCAAATAAGGAAAGTTGCATTTGTGTTCGCATGATTTTCTCTTCATAGCTTTCAGTATTTTGACCATAACTTTTTCTCATGATATCCTATTGATATGATTCAAAATGCATTGAAAATCTAACTCAAAGATCTAGAATTCTATTTGAAATATAATTTTTCCAACTCGAATGTTTACTATTTAAGAACTGGATCTCAAACTTTGGTTGAAAATCTAAAAAATGTTTTGTGCAGTTAAAAATTGATTTGTAAAGATCATTTGATTATATTTCATTACTTTTTTCCTTCTTATCCAATTGACACATAACACTCTCAAATCTTCATCGTGAAGTCTGTCACAATTTTGAGTATTTGCACTTTAGTCCCTGAATTTTAGATTTGCTTCATTTTAGCCATTGTTCGGTTCTTTCTTCCAAATCTTCGTTCGAACTTGAGTTTTTCCTAATAAAATTGATAAATAATAAATTAAGCACTAATCTGTCCAAAGAAAAATAAAATATTATCATTTAGGATCGCGAATAAGTGTAGAAACTATTCTTATCAATTCCCCAAACTTGAATCTTTGTTTGCCCTCAAACAAAACTAAAATCCAACTATAGACACAAATATACAAAAATAATGAGCTAGCTAACTCGACATCTTATCTCAGAATTGAAATCATAACATTAAATCTAACCACAACTTCAAGATCACGATATAGAAATCAAAATCTACTTTTACAATGTAAAGTCGATGTATGCACACGCATGCTTGAAGAATTAAGCATAGCATTGTGAATTCACAAGTTGTTCCATTTCTGACCCTTAATAGTCAAATATGTTCTTATCCTCACGAGTGAGATTCACACTCCCCAAACTTGTTCTTTTAGCTCTTTTCAAGTGTGTGTGATCTAAGATTGAATTTTATACCATCGCCATCTCTCTAGTTTAGGTAAATCTCACAAATTGTAGTTCAGCATGTCAA
>CAIGRS010117017.1:0-13703 GCA_903798395.1 Fraxinus floribunda
CCTCTCTCTCCATCGACCGCCGCCGCCTCCTCCTCCTCCTCCTCCTCCCTCTCCCTTCTACTTTCCCTCTCCTTCCCTCCTCCCTTTCGCTGCTGGTTCCCAGCAGCAGTGATCGGTCGCTGCTGCTGTTGGAGGGAACCAGCAGCGAAATCTGCTACTGGGAATTTCACCCAGCAACAGCGAGATGCTGCTGGGTTCACCCACCAGCAGCATCTCGTTGCTAGGGGTGGGGCAAAACCCATCCATTTTTTGGGCGGTTTACGGATTTTGGGTTGGGCGGTCGGGTCGGGTTGGGTCGGGTCGGGTTGTGGGTTAACACCCTGAACCCGACCTAAACCGACCCAACCTAACCCGAAAAAGAAAAGAAAAAGGACCCATTTTTTGTCTAACCTAATTCAACAAAACCTTATTTCACATTTTGAAAGCGCCGACTTCTCTCTTCCTTCTCTCTTCCCTCTCCTGGCTTCATATTTTGCCTCATTTTTGTCTCCTTTCCGGTTTCCATAAGGCGATTATGGAGGAAATTCAAGTTGCCTTGTCTAAATATTGAGTCTAAATAGCATTATTTTTTCTGGATTGAATCCCACCCGGACCTGAAGTTACTTCCAGTACTCTGCTACGGGGGTTCATGGTTCACTTCAGAGGTCTGCATATCTTACAGATTGTGAAAGGTTGGGACTTTGACCTTCTTTTTTGTTTCCCTTGTTTTCCTTCATTTTTTTTTTTTACGTCAGTGTCTCTAAATATCCTTGTGGTCTTGGTCTGTGCTTTTTGTTGGATTTTTCTAAGTTTTGTTGTTGGGTTTATATCTGAACATAGTCAAATACGGTTATAGTCTTGTATTTTTTAGTCTTTTTTCAAGTTTTCTTGGCATCCTCTAGGTTCTGTGGTTGATTGCCTACCTTGTTTGCAAGCCATGAGATTTTTACCATTTTATTTTCCTACACTTTTGTCAGTGTAGGATCCAAAGGGATGCACACATTACATATTGACAAGGATTAATTGGACCGACAGTGTGAATGGGCATCCACACACTTATCACCCTCCTGAATTGTCCTCTGAGCTTATTCAAGGACTGATTTTTTACTCTATTAATTAGGTATGCAATATACTTTCTTCTTATCATTAGTCGTGTTAACTATTAAGTTTAGTTTCCCTGATTTTGGTGAATTGGTTCGGTAAATTATTGTAATGTGACTGAGCTATCGATATTTGGCGATTTGATGCTATATGTTTGGTCTTATATTTTTATCTTTTGGGTTGTTCTAAGATAGTTGATCTAATTTACCATAGTATGATTCAGAAATCTGTAGTAATATTTTCTACTTCTTGGTGGATTTTTTTTGTTAAGGGTGTCCAAAATAGTGTTTTGAGATATTTACTGCTGAAATTTTCCAAAATAGATCATGCCCATTTGTTCATGTGAGCCACAGAACATGTACTCACTGGGTGCTTTTTTGGTCACGAGTTAAAAAGTTTTTAGGTATATCTATAATGTGTATTTTGTTAAAATGAACTTTATCGATACAAACCGACCAANTTTTCCAAAATAGATCATGCCCATTTGTTCATGTGAGCCACAGAACATGTACTCACTGGGTGCTTTTTTGGTCACGAGTTAAAAAGTTTTTAGGTATATCTATAATGTGTATTTTGTTAAAATGAACTTTATCGATACAAACTGACCAACTCAACCCAACCCGACCGATACATTATTGGGTTGGGTTGTGTTGGGTTGAGTTTCAACATTTACATGGGTTGGGTTGTGTTGGATTTCGAATAAACCGACAATGTTGGGTTGGATTTGGGTTGAGGAAAAAACCGACCCAATCTAACCCACGCCCACTCTTAGATGAAGCAGGTATTTAATTTATACATAAATTGATGATAATCACTATTAATAATGAATAATAATACTTTTTACATTAATATATTTTGTGAACGTGATATGGTGACAAGTAAATCTTGTAAATTTTCTCTTTATCATTTCAAAAATTGGGTTAGAGATTACGTATCAATATTTGATTTGTGAATCGGATTTTTCTAGACAAATTTTAAAGAACGTTTAATTAATATGAGATTGAAAGTATATTATGCATGAATAATTGGTTCTAATATCATTTCATTTCTTAATCGAGCCACGTTTGATAAAAATCTAAACCGAATATATATAACTAAGATAATGCAATGAATACAAACGGGTAAAAAATTTCAAAGGCAACTATTGACCAAAAGGAATTGAGCATTATTTTAGAGAATTTGTAAAGTAAAATGTCAATTCTTCTAAAATTATACGTACGTTTTATGCCGTGTTTGAAAAAATAAAATATAACCTTGATCAGTATATTTAATTTCTTGGTGGCATTTTAGTCAATTTTGATGCACCAACCGTGCTAAATAGTTTAGAAAAGCACGAGGGCAGTTTCGTCCTTTATATGTTTATCTAAAAAAATACAAAATTGAAAATAGAAACCGTACCCTACTCCTTATTAACCCCCACCCTCTGTATATACCTGTCTCTCTCTCTCTCTCCTCAACCATTGTCACCCAACACCACCACCCTTCCCCCAAATACATAATGAGGGTAGAAATAAAATAAAAGGTGATAGATGCATGAGTTAAACACCAACCACTAAACCACTATTGTATACAATCTCTATCTCTCTCTATATTCTCGCCACCTTCCCTTTGTAAGCACCAACCCCACCCCCACCCACCCCGCCATACTACCGCCTAAGTTGATTTTTCTCCTCGGTTTCACAACCCACAAACTAGTAGGTTTTCCCCTCTTTATCTTGTCCTGTTTATTTCAGGTATCAAATCTCACTCTTTATAATGCCTCTTGTAACATCACTCTTAATAAACGGATGTTCTGAACTGTGTTTTGTCTCTATAGGTTGACTTGTATACTAGTAAAAATTACATTGGGCATTTGTGCTCGATGATGACAAATCCTCGTATTACGTGGGTTTTGTCTTGATTTTCCTTTGTGGTTTGTTGGACAAGTGTGTTATTCAATTTTGTAAATTTCTTGGTTGGCTTTTCACATTCTTGACTCCATGAAAGGTGGTAGGTTGGTGGGTTGACTTGGAAGTCTATGAGATAAACTGCCAATTCTTCAAATGGAATTATTTGGGTATTTGTCTTGATTTCTTGAAATTTCATTTTTGGTTATGTTAACGCGTGTTTTGGTTAACTTTATAGTTAGAAATATCTATAGATTGTCATTCTTTCACCTTATGGTTTTGTGGGTAATGCCAGTAGGGGTTCAAGGTTTTTTTTTTCTAATTATTTGAATGAAATATGCCAGTGGGAAAAGATGGCTAATTCTTGATTTGTCGAAGTTCGACTGGTCTATTTTGGCTTCTGTGTCAGTATAACTTTGTGTCTGATTTTGAAGGTGTAGAAGTTGTATTTAAGGAACATGGCATTGCCATCATACACTTTGTTAACTGAGTGAGAGATTGCAAAATTTCATAAAGAAATGTGTCCCCAACAGAGTGGTGAAAAGGGATTCATGTAGCTGATGACTTTGTTTGTTATTGTTGTGATGACTTAGCAGTTCAGACAATGCAATTATTTGGATGTGTGCTACTATTCTTTTCACAATGTATACTTTGTAACGAACTTTGAGACAGAACAGAGATATTCTTTGACTAAAATCGAAAAAAATTAACCATGTGAATCCAATTTAGTTATCTGCTGAAATTTTTAAGGAGAACTTATAATTATTTTCCTTTTTAATTATCTCTTGTTATTTTCTTCTTTGGAAGTTGTTTTAGGTTCTATCTTCTGCCATTCGAATATGACACTCAATATGTTGCATACAATGCTTTTCATTTAAGCCCCTGTTTGAGCCCCATCATCAAAAAATTCAATTTTAACCACACGTTCTCCTAATAAAATAATTTTACACATAGACCCAAAATTTCTCTACTTTTTTATTGCACATTCTCCAAAAAATCACTATTACAAAATTTATTCTCTCCAAAAAATGAAGCTCAAACATAAGCTAAGTTGTAGATGTCTCACGTGTTGTAACCCTTCATCGTACGCAATCTTTTTGGTGCTTTATTTGAATTTGTTTTTCGAAATAGGTAAGTATTGTTTCAGATCTTTCATGGGTGAATGTACGAAGTAATAGTTATCTTAATATTCTGACCGCCTATTAGGAATACTGAAACAGCTATGGTGAGCATTCGAAGGCGCAAGCTCTTAGGACTCTGTTCAGGTATGAATAGTCTAAGTAGTATATGGTCGGTGTTAAATCATTTTATAAAATAAGTATGCATTTAACTATGTATTATTTTGTACTGGCCTTCATGGAGCACTATGTGTCATTATTAATGGTCGTCTGTTTTTTTCCTTCTGTATTTAATTGGCCAATTATGAGTCTCTCTCCATGAATGAAGCTATTGATGCTTTTGCATTATTACACAGGGCTAAATTCTTCAATGGCTCCAATTTCCAAGTATGAGCATGGACAGCATGCTGAAAATTGTGTAGATAACACAAAACCAGTCAGTGTTCACCCCATGGTTTTAGATAATATAGACCCACCAAAGGAGGTACTCATGGATACTGGAGTATTATTTCTTTATAGGCATAAAAATCTATCTTTAAATTTGAACTGTCATAGATTTGGTTTCTAAAGTAAGCAAAGTAACCATTGGCGATTGTTTTGTAACCATTTTAAAATTGGGATTTTAGGTTTTCTAAGTTCTGAAGTCTCAGTGGCTATTCTTAACTGTATTGAAACATTTTTTTGCTATTATTTCCATTTGTTATAGAAAGTTCCTTTTATTCTAATTCTCGAATGGGAGTGCTCAGTGGGTTATGAATATGTCTGTCTGTACGGGGATATTTTAAAAGTAACGGACCTGATTTCCTTTCCCGTTCGAGGAGACCATATAAAAAACAAGCTTTCCTATTTGTTTCATCTCTCGCGCATTAATACTTCATTTTTATAATCAAGCAGCATAATCAATGAAAAAGATGGTTGAATTATAGTTCTCTTGATAATATAAATTTTAGTGAATAAATTATCTTTCCCTGTATGTACAATTTCACAAGATTTTTTTTGAGTGGGGTTGTTTAGGATGGTTTAATAGAGATTAGAGATTGCAATAGTCTTCCTAATATGCAATTGTTTTTCATAATTTTCACTTCCTTTCATTTTCGTATTCAATTTATAATACTACTTGGAGCTTGAAATTAGAAGACAGCATATCATTTTTACATCATTAAATGTGTGTATGAGTTTGTTTCTATTCTCCACCCGTAAATATGTGCATGCTCGTGCCCAGAGTTTTTTCTCTGGTACATTATTTACTATTTTAGTTATTTATTGTCTTTGTGCTTTATTTTAAGTCTAAGTTCACTATCTATATGTTTTCCACACATAATATATTAAATTAGACTTCCTTTTTGGTCTTTACTATTGGCTAGAAAACTTCTGTGGAAATTGGGCCTGGTTCATCAAATGTGTCTGCTTCCAGTCCACTAGAAGAGCATCATATTCATCAATTCCCAGGTCTGTTCTTATTCATGTTTTCATTAACACCTCTTCCGGTCTTGCTGAATGATGGTGTATTGAATGCATGATGGATCAAAAAGTTATTTCAATAACATCACCCACGCACACAAGTGCACCATTGTTCTGCTATGCAATCTGTACTTACTTCTTTTGATAGTACCTTTTGACTACGCGTTTCATTTATTAGCCATTAAGAGCCTGATCAGATTTCAAAAAATGCTTTTAAGAAAAGCATAGAAAAGAGACAAATAATGGTTAAATGCTGTTGTGTTAGACACTAAATTCTTCCGGCTTTGGCAATTAGCAAAAATTATCATGGAGGAGTCCAGTAGGAAGTTTAATTCCAAACTTTGGATCTTCAAACTGCAAAATATACAAACTTTTCATGTAAACTAGTGGCTGCCTTAATGATGTCAGAGAGCTAGTTACTGGGTGGTGATGATGGTTGCAAAGGACCAGGACTGAGATTGTGATAGTTGGGGGTTTGCTCAAGTTGGAACTAGAGAGGTGGGAAGTAGAGAATAGAGAAAGGAGGGGAAGCAGTGTTGTCAGTAATTTGCAGATGGCCTAATTTTCTTATAACATTTACCCTTTTTAGCCAGAATGATGGTTATTTTGGGCAAGAAAGGGTAGCGGTTGGTGTAGGGGTCTCCCCAAGAGGAAGGTAGCTTTCCCATCTTTTTAAAATGGAAAAAATAATTATGTTGATGACTCGGTAGTGGAAAAAAAAATTGAAGTATTTTAAGGTGTAGATTAGTACACCCAGACTATAAATGTCGATTTTATCAAATGATCAGTCTGGTTGTCGAGTCTTGCTTATGTAATCTTCTTATGTGAATTTACTTATTTGATTTTTTCCACAATACTTGTATGTCGTTTAGTTGCAACTGTAGTGAAGGTTCCTCACTTCCTCTACTGTATTTATGTTTATTTCTTCCTTTTGGTCTTTGACCTGATCCATCCTCTTTTATTACAGAGGTTAAACGCAGAAAGCGGCACAGGAGAAAGCACATCGAAAACCAAGAACAGTGTATTATGAGAGGTGTCTATTTCAAGAATATGAAATGGCAAGCTGCAATCAAAGTTGACAAGAAACAGATCCACTTGGGAACTGTTGGTTCTCAGGAAGAGGCGGCTAGGCTATATGACAGGTATTATTAGAGGATACTATGGATTCTAACGGAAAAATTTTCCCTTTCTTGCAGTATATAAATCCAGCATCCTAAATTATATCCATCTGTCCTATTTTTGTATGTAATTATTGTATGCAAGTATGTTTTAATGATTCGGTTCGACTTTCATGGTCAAACCAATAATTATTGGTGCACAAGTTCTTACATATGCAAAATACTGCCACATGATCTTCTAACAATGCCCGACATTCTTAAAACTTTTGACTTTTGGGAACTATCACGAGATCTATAATATCAGTTTTTCTCTTGTACGAATGCTCTATTTGTGTAATGGTTTGGTCTAGTCAATTATTATTTTGTCCATTTTTTTTTTTAATCAAAATTTCCAGTTTCAACTTTAATGAGAATTTTTCATGCTGAGTAAAAGATTTCATAGTTCATACATCATTATTGAGTGGAAACGAGGTTCATTTGCAGGGCTGCATTCATGTGTGGAAGGGAGCCCAACTTTGAACTCTCGGAGAACGAAAAGCAGGAACTTAGTAAATTTAACTGGGACGAATTTTTAGCTCTTACGCGCTCTGCAATAACTAGCAAAAGTAAGCCTTCCATAAAATCTTCTCTATTCCAGTACATTTTTCCGCTTGATGGTTGTAGTATTTGAATCTACAGAAAACCAGAGAAGAACAGGGCCAGTTTATCAAAGAAAACTCGAGACCAATGATTGGGAGGGTGAGCAAGGACTCGATGGTTTCTCGGCCTCAGTAGACAACCCCTTGGTCCCTTGATTATCCCCTTTCTCGCTGACAGGCTGAGCAATTTTTGAAAATCATGTCTCTATATTCAGACTTCTAATTCTATTCAATTCTTGGTATATAAGAGTCCCTATTAAGGCAGCTGATGTGGAATTTTTATACTATAATGCATTTGGTTAGACAAATGAATGGAATCTTATGCATTGATAAAATCATCTTAATATATTTGCTTTACTTGTATTATGCTTAGTTTGTCGGTTGGATATTGCACATTTGAGTTGTTGAGTCTCGAGACTATTACCCTTCTATATGTTTATGCACTTGACCAAGTAGGAAGATTAGTTGGTCACTTCACTTCTTTGATCTAGAGGGTGTTTGGTGGGGATTAAAATTAGATTTTTAGTAGATTGTGATAAAAAAATTTGAAATGTGTGGTTGAAAAGCTGTAGGATCCATGAAAGATGTAGTTAATATTGATTGTTTGACTTTGATTTAAATTAAAATTTGATTTTAATTCGTACCAAACGGGCCTCTATTCTGACAATGAAAAACAAGAAAATGAAGGTCAAAAAATACGTGTTAGGTGATTAGTTGTTGGCCTACCAACTCTTAGAATGTGCCCTAATGGATGGATATGCGAATACAAACTTAATTCATGTTTGATTTAGTTAAAAATTGGATTAAAATTTAATTTCAATTGGCTATTGCACGTTTGAGTTGTTGGGACTATCACTCTTCTATATGTTTATGCACTCGACCGAGTTGGAAGATTAGTCGGTCACTTCACTTTGATATATTTTGATCACGAAAACAATAAAATGAATGGCAAAAAATATTTGTTAGGTAACTCTTAGAATGTGTCCTAATAGATAGAAGTGCAAATATAAACTTAGCTCATGTTTGATTCAGCTAAAAAATTAAATTAAAATTGAAGTTAGGGTTCATTTTAACTGCACATTTCATGGATCCACAATTTTTCAATTATATATTTCATCAACTTTTAAGATATACTAAAAATTTAATTTTTATCGGGACAAACGGAGGCTTAAATCTTTTTTGATTGTGTGCCTTTAAGTTGAAAAATTGTGGGGCTCATGAAAGATGTGGTTAATATTGATTGCTTGACTTTGATTTAGATTAAAATCTGATTTTAATTCGTACCAAACACGCCTCTATTCTGATAACGAAAAACAAGAAAATGAAGGTCGAAAAATATGTGTTAGGTGATTAGTTGTTGGCCTACCAACTCTTAGAATGTGCCCTAATGGATGGATATGCAAATACAAACTTAGTTCATGTTTGATTTAGTTAAAACTTGGATTAAAATTTAATTTCAATTGGATATTGCACGTTCGAGTTGTTGGGACCATTACTCTTCTATATGTTTATGCACTCGGCCGAGCTGGAAGATTAGTTGGTCACTTCACTTCTTTGATATATTTTGATCACGAAGACGATAAAATGAAGGATAAAAAATACGTGTTAGGTAATTAGTTGTTGGTCTAACGACTCTTACAATGTGTCCTAATAGATGGAAGTGCAAACATAAACTTAGCTCATGTTTGATTCATATAAAAAAATTAAATTAAAATTTAAGTTAAGGGTTCATTTTAACTATACATTTCATGGATTCACAATTTTTCAATTTTATATTTCATCAACTTTTAAGATCTACTAAAAATTAGATTTTTATCCGAACAAACGGAGGCTTAGCCCCTGTTTGGTAAATATTATTTTTTTCATTCTCAATCTTTTACTCATTTTCAACCACACATTCTTCAGTAAAATAATATTTTTCATCACATCAATAAATTTTCCTTCTTTTTCAACCACACATTATCCATCAATCTACTATTCTAGAATACATTCTTTCAAAATAATGTGGCTCAAATACACCCTTAATTCAAAATTTACTTATTTACTTTTAAGTAAACTTTTCAACCTTACCAAACATGCTTGTGTGCCCAATGGTACACATTATTTTTTTCATTATCATTCTTCTACTAATTTTCAATCACACATTATTCAATAAAATAATATTTTTCATCACATCAATAACTTTTTCTTCTTTTTCAACCACACATTATCCATCAATCTACTATTCTAGAATTCATTCTTCCAAAATAATGTGGCTCAAACACACCCTTAATCTTTTTTGATTGTGTGCCTTTAAAACGTCCCATTCTTTACAAAATAGCAGTGCTACAAATGAAAGTTTACAAATAAGCTCGTAAAATCTCTCTCTCCTAAGAGCTCATTCCCTATCGACTTTATGGACCCGTTTGATAGGGATTAAAATCGGATTAAAATTGAAAAATTAGTCGTTATTGTTGACTTTTATTAGATGAGTGGGGTCCAATAACGATCATATTTTTAATTTTAATTGGATTTTAATCCATACCAAAGGGAGCCTATATAAGTAAAATGTAATAGAAAAAATATTTTTGTTAAAAAAAAAATAAATTAAAAATTGTTACAAATCGTTATATTCTCGCTCTTGATGTCATTTGTCTGAATTCCATTCCATATATACCAAAAGAAAGCCCAGCGCAAGTGTTTCATTGGGCCTGATTAAACATTCATTGATGGACTAAGAAATATTGGACCTATTCACAGCCCATGAACCCAATTGCAAATTCTTGTACAAATCCGGCAGCTCCGGCGAGACCGAAATACCACCTCTCTGCACCACCGTCCGCCTCGGTCATTTCGGCCGTCTATGAACAGTTAGATCAAGAAATGGATTCAAGTGACAAAAACCCAGATCTAGTGATTTCTGCTTCTTCAACTTCATCGTCATCTGATCCTTGGAAAGAGCGCATCCTCGTTCCTACACTACTTGCTGGTTTTTTTACTTTTACTGAAAACCCACGATTTTTGGTCTGGTTTTTTTCATTTTTTGGGCTTTTTTTTTAGGAAAATCTGATTGATTTCCTTTTTCTTTTTGGTTTGAAATTAGGGGTTGCGGGTGCTGGAGTTGGATTGATATCCAAGCATCGAAAAGTTCACGGAATTTCAAATATTTCAGCTACTTACGCAGCTAATTTTGCTATTATAACTGGTTGCTACTGCGGTAATTTCTCCGCGTTTGACTAATTTTTTGATTTGTATAGTTTTCACTTGTTCAAATGACATTTTACTCTAGCTCAGTAGCTTAAGATATTAAAGACATACTGTTAGTTCCCTTGATGCGAATTTTTGATTGTCTGTTTATATTTGTGATGTTTATATTTGTGAATAAATGGCATTTGATTATAAGATATGCCTTCATATGTATTGTATGAGATGTGCTCTGTGTATCTATACTTTCAAGCTTGCATCTTTTTAATACTGGGGTTACGGATAATTCTTTTACCTGTAGAAATTGGAAGCTGGATTTGATAGAAGCTCTTGTTTTTTGTCATCTTATACTGCTTTAAGAAATGTGATTATGGAACTATCTATTTTTCTTGTTTGAGGTTTTCGTTTTGATCTAATTTTACTGCGAGGGTAATTCCATACGCTACTTGTGATGGAACATTGTACATTTTCGAACATATGATTTATACAATGCTGATAAGAATGTCTATTTATTCACAGACCATCCATTCATGGGTTTTAGATTTTTTCTTTTCTAAAGTTGCAACATCTAATGAACGAGTGGGATAGGCTTTGTGATTTTCCCCGTTGTTATATAGGTTTTGATTTTTTACTCCAATCTAACATTGAGGTATAAGATGGCATGTACAATTGCTGTAGTTGTAACATTTTTTTTTTCCAATTGTTAGCTTTCTAACTTATTTATTCTCTTAAACTGCTGCGATAGTGCAGTAACATAGTGTTTAGGTGACAATGCAAAGCACATTTGAACTCAGATATTCAACCAAATTTTATGTCTTTCTTGTCTTCTCCGAACGAATATAATCATATATGATTCATGCAATCCAATTCAATTTTATGTGCAATTTATCGCTCAAAAGAGTCAATATGAAATCAAGAATTTGTATTTTTCATTACTTAAGACATAATAATATGACTAATTTCAAATTATCAGACCAACGAGGGGAATAGTAAAGAAACCTGGAACCTGGAAAAATTTGTTTGTGTAGGAGTCCCATAAAAGAATGCTTATATATTGACCTCTCGGTCTGGTAGGTGCACGTGAATTTGTAAGGGTGAGCAGAACTGGAAAACCCGATGATTTGCTGAACTCGTTAATTGGAGGTTTTGGTAGCGGCGCTATTCTGGGACGTCTGCAAGGTCAGGATTGCTGAACCCCTTAGCTAACATCTGGTGTGCATGCGTTTGCACTAGCTTGTCTCTATGTAGACCTACATACTCACCCTCACATTTTTACTTAGTCGTTGCATAATTGTTTTGGTGCTGTCTTTTAGCATCCAAAGGGGTTGGCTGATCTGACAGGTCAACCTGCGGCATGATTCAGTTGATAATCTCTGTTAAACTGTTTAATATTTTTGTGGTTCATGTATTACCAACCCAATGTTCTTTTAATTGTATCAAACCTTTCTGTATTTGCGCAAAAAGAATTATGTAGATGAATTTCGAGTGTAATTGGCTTTTGGTTGTCAAGCTGAGCTTCCAACAGATTACGCCTCTATTTGGGTTTCACTTCATTTTTCTAAAAAGTTACTTTTCAAAGTCTTAACATTAAATTTAACCACACATTTTGTACGATCCACAACTACTATCCACTTCTTCCATCTCATTTTTTGTAAAGTAAAACTTAGCAAATGGAATGAAACCCAAACATGGGGGCATTTGCAGTTTTTATTTTTATTAGATCAACCTTACAATTTCTTGTGATTTCATTTAACACGTGTCAGATCCTCTTTTGTAGAATATTGAGTGTGTCATTCTTTACTTCTTTGTATTTTTTGTATTTGAACGCAAATTTCTCCTTGCAGAAGGTGTATTACACTTTAAAAAGGACATTTAATTGTCCTGCTACATAAAATTTTCAGTTTGTCAAATATTTGCGACATTAGTGATTTCTGCTTGCTTACTCAAAATTTGAATGTTGTGAGCTTGTAGAGATAAGACCAAACAGAGAAAAAACCATATTGACGTAGTTTTAATTTCATTATTGTGCCGAGATTTTCACTTATCTTGGAGAAGAGGAGACGGGTAGTTTGCATATGGTTGGCTGCATTTCCAGTAAAGGATTGAATATATTAAGGTTATCTGTCTGATCAAGAACTAGACTTTTTACTCTTAAATAATAGAGAGAATTTTTGATCAATGGTTGTTGGTAGTTTTGCTTTCCCCACGCAGAAACAAGGCCGTGCATAGAAAATCCTTCTTTGCGTGGACTCATATTTATGTACTAGGATGATTGTTTCTTATTAATTTGAACCATTTTTGTTTTGTGTTGTATTAGGTGGTCAAGTTGGCGCTATTCGGTATTCAATACTTTTTGCTGCTGTTGGAACAACAGTCGACTACGCTACTCTTAAACTAAAGCCTGTCGTAAGTAGATTTATAGAAGAGAAGGATAGTTGGTTCAAGTTGCCGGAATGGTCACCTATTCGAGTACTCGATGATGAAGCTGTTGCAGCAAAACGTGCTCGGGAACAAGAAATTTACAGAAATGTCCATAATTTGAACAAAGAAAAATCTTGAAAACATTTTTTACTCTTTTTACCCCCCTTTGATTCCAGATTATGCAATGATCCATCAGTCAGTATTGTTCTTCTAACTTGTAATAAAAGTGTGAGACTTATTCTGGTACACTGAGCTTTGCGCGTTCATTGTGTGTTTGTTATGTTGGACACGACTGTACTTGATAGGTCTAGACAAAGTTAAAAACAAATATTTAAATTTAATAACCAACTTAAAATAAATTTAAATTTCAGTGGCTAACTTGGTAAAAAAGTATAATTCAAGGGGCCAACATAAAATTTGACCGGGTTCATAAGTTATAATTATAAACCAATTAAAATCATTAATTAAAACTGGTAAAAATTAATCGTTTGTATTATCTCCCTGTTTGACAATTATTATTGGAGGAAAAAAGAGTTTTTAACAGTGTGGTTAAAAAATAGGGTTTACATACAAAATATTTTATTCTGTGAATGTGTAATTAAAAAAATACTTAGAAAAAAGAATTTGAAAATAATCTTTCTATATATAAAAAGTGCTTATCTAACGGAATTTCTTGGTTTAACGGAAAAACTAACGGAATTTCTTGATTTAACGGAAAAACTAACGGAATTTCTTATTTTAATGGAAATTTTTTTTCACCACCCTTTACTTTCAAAATTATAATTAAATAATAATAAA